>JARQOC010000004.1:257969178-258070799 GCA_033576535.1 Allobates femoralis
TTTGCCATCAAGACCAGCATTTTACTCCTACCAGCAAAGTGAATGAAAATTCTGAAATCACACGCTGCTTATTTTTTCATTGCAGACTTGAAGCAGATTCATAACTGCAGCTTGTTAATTCATTCAGCATAGTTGGAATTTTTCTATGCATTTTAAATAAGTTAAAAATGTTACAAGTAAAAGAACATGAAGCAAATAAAAAAACATGGCCAATACACTCGTAATTTACTCAGTGTTTTTCATGTGAAGATCCATGTTTTTGGTGTAGATATAACTGTAGCAAACACTTGGTGGTTTGGTTTACTGACTCCACAGCCATGTTGCACACTGACTCAGACCTTCATACATGGCTCATGTCTAAAGAGGACCTGCCACCCCCTGGTGCATGGCAAAGTAAATGCAGCACTGAATGTAGCATGTCTGCTGCATTCAGGGAAGGACTCCCCCATGTATTCCCTAGCCCCCTGTAAGCTTTAAAAAAAAAAAAAAAAAAAAAAGACTTTAAAATCCTTAGAGTTAAGAGGTCTCCTGAGTGGGATCTTATTAAGAGGCCCTGGCTGCTGGCACAGCCCTCCCTGCCTCCTTCTTGTGTGTTCCGCCCCCTCTATGTGCCTGCCGCCACCTCTTATGCTGGGTCTGCCCTCCTCTTCTGCTCCTGTTCCTTGTGACGTCAGGAGGAGAGGAGGAGGGCAGACCCAGAAGAAGAGGAGGCGGCGGCGGCAGACACATAGAAGGGGCTGAACACACAAGGAGGATGAAGGGAGGATTGTGCCAGCAGCGATGACCTCTTAATAAGTTCCCACCCAGGCGGACCTCTTAACTGTAAGGTTTCTATAGTCTTTTTTTAAAGCTTACAGGGGGGCTAGAGACATGGGGAGCCCTTCACTGAATGCAGCAGACATGCTACATTCAGTGCTGCATTTAGTTTGCCATGAACCAAGGGGGGGGTGACAGGTCTTGTCATCTCCCAGCAGTCACATAGCGATGTTCCAGTGATCCCGATCGTTGATGGGTCGCTGGAACATCGCTACGTGTAACCCCAGCTTACAGCACAGAGCGTCTTCTGAGAGAAAATGGCAGAGGAATGGGCAGGTGACTGCTTTTACCCACTTGGCAGTTTTAGAAAAATGAAGCGGTTAAGATGTTGAAAAGCCTTAACACAGGTATGTGTGTGAAAACGATTGGCTGTTTAGATGTTCAGGCTTTTGAGCATTTTCTGCAGGTGGCTTTTGCTTTAAGATGACCATTTTATGCACATACGCAAAGCTGTTTTTTGAAGAAAACAACACAGTGGAAATTTCTCAAACTAAATTTGCCAGATTTTCAGGACAACTTGAACCAAGAAATCCATTCTTTATTACTTGCAACATATTTACGGTATTATGGGTCCAAGGATGTGGACGTGACTTTACAGGAAAAGTATGAAAAAAACTCCAAAGTTATGGCGCCATGAGACAACATGAAGCAAAAAATACACCAACATTTTAGCTAAAATTTAACAAACTTATAGATAGGCGTTTTTCCTGATTAAGAGTAATGTGTGCCTTGAAATGCGTTAAATAAACCATATAGATTATGATCCTGGACTCCTCTCATCTGATCATGTACAGCAGCCCAGAGGAACCACATTTACTCCTATTCATTTGTCTCTGGTGTATTCACCCGTGGGGTCTGTAGAAAGCCGCTATATATCTTGCAGTAGTGGTGTCACAGGTGAGGAGATGCCTTATCACCAGTCTGTCATTGGATGTAACCATATCTACCAAGATTCTTTAATGTTGCAAATGAAAATTCATAAATGGATGCCCAAGTGCATATTGTATGATCATCACTGGCTGTTTCCCACATGGGCCACTGCTTACATCCTTCCCGACTATTAATCACGAGAGACCATACAATTCATCTATTGAAAACTACACACTGTTACCGGCTTCTGGCTCTTTACTTATTTATTTGTGCACTTTCTGGCACTGTCAAGGACTGGCGCCAGCTGAACACCGTAAATAACGAGCCTGGCTATGGCACAAGTTACACTTCTCCTAAAGACATGTACTTTTTCAGTATGTAGAATCTGGGTTTTCTGATGCTGCCCACGTTACATACCGTGCACTGCGATCGCAGCTCTATACCCAATGACCGAGCTGGCTCCATAACTAGACTTTCTAGTTTTTGATGTGCCGTGCTAAAGCTGGAGTCTAAACAAAGCCCCCAGCCTGCCTGTATCAGAAGCGGTAGCACAGACATCACAACTAGGAATAGGTGTCAACACAGATGTCTGGACAAAGGAGACAAACAAGGAATAGTTTTATTTATACTTCAATGTGGAATGTACAGAACCAAAATTTTTCATAAAATAAAGAAAAAAAAAACCCATAAAGCTCATTTTCTATTGGCACAAAAGTACCCCATTAAAGAGAGACTACATATTTTTTATAAATAACTCAATACGTCTAGGTTAGTAAATACTTGATTCATCATTGCAGTATTGTGGGGAATACAGTTTTTCTTCTCACTGATCTTGTGCAGTTCCCATGATTCCTCCTAGAACTGTATGAACAATGCCAGCGTCTTTTTGATGCATTCTTTCTCCACAAAAGCAGCAAGGTTTAACAGTAACAGCAAAAACTACGATCTAGACATCACAGGCACATGCTTTTGTGATGAATACCGCACATAGCAGCCCTACCTTGACGTCTCTAATATGTCGTAGACCAGGGGTCCCCAACTCCAGGCCTGGAGGGCCGCCAACAGTGCATGTTTTCAGGATCTCCTTAATATTGCACAGGGGTTGGAATCATTACCTGTGCATTTGATCACAATATACACCTGTGCAATACTAAGGAAATCACGAAATCCTGCACTGTTGGCGGCCCTCGAGGCCTGGAGCTGGGGACCTCTGTCGTAGACAAATTATACAGTCTCATACCTTCCGCCAATGTCATCTTCCATACCCAGGGGTATGCAAGGTCAGCTTGGCACAGTTTTTGCACTGACACCCGCTGTCTGCACAGGGAGAGAGAGAGGGAGATTCACACAGTCCGCCACAGGTTATTCTGGACTAGAAACTAACCTTGGTAGTGTGGCGCCCCTATGAGAAGGCGCCACAGGGACGTACTGCCCCCAAACAGAAGGTGTAGTGCCTCCGTAGTCATGGATATGGGGTTCTTACAGGGCCTGTCATAAGCACGCATACACTAGGCCACCTTAGAATAGGGGACTGGATATTCAGTAGGTCGCAGGGGGTGGAGCCTAGAGTAGAGCGGGAGACTTGAGTCACAGTCAGTCAGCGAGAGAAGCGCAGGAGGACAGACGTCAAGAGACTGCTTCTGACAGGAGGGCACCTCTTTGGAGAGGGGTGACCCAGAAACCGGAGGGGACAAACCAGGACCAGTTGGAGCCGGCTGGGGAGTCCGGGATCGACACCAGCATACCGGAGCCGAGGCAGTCATTCCGTGTATCCCTGACTGCAAACAGACAAGCTGTGGGACCCATATAAGGAAGCCATAGCGCCACTGACTGAATCCCTACCCCAGTTCCATATTGGGTCCAGGACACTTTAGGGCAGTGATGGCGAACTCCAGGCCTCAAGTGCCGCACACAGTGCAGGTTATCAGGATTTCCTTAGAGTTTGACAGTTGGTAATTTGATTGCCACCTGTCAAATGCAATGGAAATCCTTAAAACCTGGACTGTGTGTGGCACTCGAGGCCTGGAGTTCGCCATCACTGCTTTAGGGAAAGGACCGAATTCCGGTGGCGGGAGGATTATCTTGCTGTTGCTCCTGTCTGTACTAGTAAGGAACAGACTGTACCTAACAGTAACAGACCAGGGGACAGGCGAAAGGGCTCTTCAGTGTGGTTAAAGAGAGTTAAAGAGGAACCCAGACCCAGAAAGCTATCACAAAAGGGACCACCGACAGACTCTGCAAAGACACCTCAAAATCTGTGGCTACATCCCTGTTAAACCAGACTGTACTCTGGTACGTCATCTGCCCAGTACCAGTGTAAGGATGCTGAAATGTATTTCTAGTATTAAGTTCAACACTGTTAATATAAATGATCTGTAGTAACTCAGTTTGGCCACTGGAGGTCATCAGTGGACATGAGTAGAAAGATCTGGAACCAGGAAGTAATTTTTCGTCAGTCTCCTGAGGTAAATTGACTGAGACAGATGCCTGTGGAGATCCTACACAAAAAAGAAGATGTGACGGTTGTTCTGAGGGGCTCGTGGATCTATGGAAGGACGCGCCTGGCTTGCTGGCTTGAACAGTCTTAGAATTATTGAAGGGCTTGATCTACACCGTCAACTGAAAGATGTGTTTTGTGAGTACATAAGATTGAGCGGTCAATATATAGGGATAGTCAGACAGG
This sequence comes from Allobates femoralis, assembly GCA_033576535.1. Taxonomy (NCBI): domain Eukaryota; kingdom Metazoa; phylum Chordata; class Amphibia; order Anura; family Aromobatidae; genus Allobates; species Allobates femoralis. The sequence continues at coordinate 257,973,548 of JARQOC010000004.1, forward strand.
GTGAGTTAGCCAGAAACTACAAAGGACTATTTTGTGTGTACTCATGAGGAGGAGGCCGACCAGGCTTGATCTATACAAGATATTAAATATTGAGACTTTTGAGTGTGATGCAAAGACAAGCCGAATGTGAATGACACTGTAGAATTGAGAGAATGATCACCATCCCTGTTATACTGGGTTGTGCCCAGTGTGAGGAAGATCTTATATACCTCAGTGGCTGATTGTTAGGGTGAAATGACATACACCCTGTAAACTGTTTGTACATTACCAAGCTAAAGAATTTTCACCTCATGCAGGAGTCAAAAATACACTTGCTGTAAATACCGTAGGTTGTGGGATAGATTTATATAAGGGAATCAGGGATCCCGAAATATTTTGTACATAGTGTGGGGGGGTGTAAGATTATATCCTGAGGGGACACGTGCCTCAGCTGCAGTAAGAGCCTGGGTAGGCCCTGTACGGAGTAAGGGTGGGGTTGGTTTAATCTGGGATAGTTGTGCTCGCTCTCTGCAAAACAGGGATGCGAGTTCCCTCAGGCTGGATAAATTGTACACTGTGATCGGGCTGTTGGGGCCCATATTGTTTTTGTAAAGTTTGAATTTGTTATCTTTTTGAAACCATTAAAAAGAGTTAATTTACCAGTAGTTTTGGAGTCGTGTCATTCACAGCAGCACCATATCGCTCACACACAAACGACTGGCGTCTCGGTCGTTAACACCAGTAAAGAACTTCTTGAGCTGATCTGGTGTCTGTACTCCTTTTCTCCTCCGCATCAAACCCGTGAGGACTACTACTCCCCTCATCCACCCTCGCTGCCCTGAGGTAAAGCTCGACCTGTGGGGAGCTGTACTACTCTGAGCTGCACTTCTATCACCTCAGCGGCCGGCTGCAGTGCTGGTATCCACGTTACCAGGTACCACAGGTGGTGTCACGGTACCATTTCCCCATCCATCATCATCTCCCACCATCCCCGTCATTGAGTGTCCAGGGCACGGAACCAGGAACCGACCAGCTGTGATGCCCAAACAAAGTGACCATCTGTCCGGTATCCGAGTACCCCCTACCCTGTCGACCGACTCATTTCCATGTAATATTAACCGAGAACATGGAAGCATGGGTTCATAGATCAAGATAAAAGAGCAAGCCAGGCATAAATTCCATATTTATTAGCAGCAAGGGCTCACTAGACATTAGCAATATATACATGATGAATATACAGATATGCAAATAAAGGGGGTAGTTATCAAAAGGTATATGCAGTCAAATGTATGGCCCCTTTCACATCCGCATTTTTCACGGATTGCGGCAGATCTGGCGAGCCCCATGTGTTGTCTATGGGGATTGCCGCAATTCGGCACTAGCGATCGTGCAAAATAACCCTAGCTGACCACGTTTTTTTTCCGTGGCCCCAACTGCTGGATTTGCCGAATTGTGGCAACACCACACTTGCCGCCATCCCCACAGACAATGCATGGGGCTTGCTACAAGTGAGCCGCAAGTGCGGCCGTTAGGCGGCAGATGCGGTAAATCTGCTGGATCTGCCGCAATCGGCGAAAACCGCTGATGTGAAAGGGACCTTAGTCAGTTACTGTTTTTTGTTGCTTGCAGCCTCGCGGAGGCGGTGTAGAGCCACAGAGTTTTTTTTTTTGTTACTCTCAACACTTAGCACTCTATGACAGTGACAGGAATAAGCAGGTACTTTTTATCCCTCTGGTTGCTCTCTCTCTCAGCCCCCAGGCTTTTCCTGATTTTCTTCACCTGGTGATTGAGCTGAAAGATCACCAAAACAGATGATGGGTCAAAACGTCCACTGGAAGGTCAAAAGGGAACGGTTCCAATACTATCCGATTCGGTTGGTTTGTCACTAGGCTTAAGGCCCCTTAACACGCAATGACGCAACAACGATTCCGACAACGATAACGATGTGTAGAGATCGCTGGTGCGTCGTTTACAGATCGCTGGTAAGATGTCAAACAGGCATCTTACCAGCGATGTGAAAAACGACTTTAGTAACTATCCAGAATATACCGAGGTCGTTGTGAATTTTCTGTTCCATAGCATTGTATTGAGATCGTTGCTCATTATCTTCTTCAAACACAATGATGTAGCGCTCCCAGCGGGAGCGCAACGATGCAGGAATGACCCAGAGCTGTGTGTAACGATCAACGATCTCACAGCAGGGGCCAGATCGTTGGTGCGTGTCACACAGAACGACATCGTTAGCGGGATCGTCGTTGCGTCACAAAATCTGTGGCGTTACAACAATCTCGTTAGCGATCTCGTTGTGTGTGAAGGGGCCTTTAGAGACAAAACACTGCTTCGTTTCCCAGCTTCTGCTATCAAACTCCATATCTGCTCACCCTGGGGCCCTAGGGGAAAAAAAAAACAAACAAATCAGGATCCAGGCGTGTGCACTGATTGTTCTCAGGTTTTTGGGACTATAATCAATGTATGGCTTAGATATACAGCAATTTCCTAATCCTGAATAACATCACGGTGCTAGTGAGTCTGACGGGTTCTTTTGAGTCTTTTTGTGAATAGCAACTGCCCACCTCTCTGAACAAACTTTTCCTGGCCATGATTGCCTGCCAAAGAAGGGATCCTAATGGCCATGTCACACGTGTCAATGTCGCTAGCGACATTGCCAAAAAGTGATGCATCAGCGATGTCGCTAGTGATATAGCAAGTGCGTCGTGCTGTGTGACAGCGCGACGCAACTGCTATTTATCGCTGGTCGCAGGTTGACAGGTTTATGAACATGTTCATAAACGTCAATCTGCAACCAGCGATTAGGCGTCTGACACCGCAATAGCAATGTTGACGGCGATCCAGCCTATACTGCAGCATTGCTGCGGATCGCTTGCTGGGTTGATCCCAGCCCAGCGAGCGATGGCTCCGCCCGCATCGCTGCGGCGTCACCGGCAATATCCTGCCGTGTGACACCAAGGCTGCGATGTCGCAAGCGACCGTTCACCTGCACATCGCTTCAGACATCGCAGCCTTGGTTGACATGTGTGACAGGGCCATAAGCTTCAATGGGGAATGCTAAATTACTTTTTCTCACCTATCCATCTGCCATTGGGTGCAACTTCCTGGTTCAGACTGCTACTCTAAACAAAAGGCTATAGATAAAAAGTGAAGAGACATCTATGATTATATGATTCCCATATTCTTCATAGCTTTTCCCTGAGTGGGTCAGGTTTTGCTGCATTTTGGTGAATAAAACTGTTTGAAACGTGTACTACAGATAAATCACACATGTAATCCGTAACAAGGACAGGGTAGCAGAAACAGCATTTATAAAGCAATTTTTACTGCACTGTGAATAGGTTTTGGCTGCAGAAAAAAAAAACAAAAAAAAACTGTGAATGTAGCCTAATAGGGAGATGCCAGGTGGGGGGGATTTGATGCACAGTATCCAACGCACACTCACAGTGTAGGGACACACACTTTTCATATGCAACATCAAAAAGCATAGAGGGCAATTTACTCCCATATAATTTGGAACAATAACACAATGCTGAGTTCTGAGAAAAGATGTTCCAGAATCATTATATGAGGTACGAAGCCTAACTAAAACAGACAAGTCAGAAGAGCGGTCAGCAGGGGCGTAACTACAACAGGTGCAGGGGTTGCAATCACACCTGGGCCCCGGAGCCTAGGGGGCCCCAAAAGTCCCTTTGGCCTATAGAAAGACTATTGCTGTTAAAGATTTTAAATAATTGGGGGCCCCGTTGGAGCTTTTGCATCGGGGCCCATGAGCTTCAAGTTACGCCACTAGCGGTCAGGTTCCCTTATTGTGAAAACTAAAATACCAAAATGGCCTTTTTGGATTAACCCATACATATTGCCCCCTTACAATTAATGGTCATTAAACTATCTGTTCAAATAGTTGTCTTTAGAACAGATAGTCCATTTTGGATATACAGTTCATAAATACAGATTGAAGCCTCATTCAGATGTGTGCATACAGACGGTAATGGACAGGCTGGGCACAGTTCTCTGGAACACAGTCTCATAGGTGAGATTGTCAAGTTCAGGTCAGGAGACCCGCAGCCATTCCATTCATTATTGTCTGTACATGGAAATGTACATGGAAATGGATTTATTTAAAGGAAGGCTTTATAGAGATGACACAATAAGGGAGAGAAAACGGTTATGGTCACTTCTCTACGAGTACACCACCATGGTACCAGGCAGTCAATTTACAGAGGTTTCAGTAGCCAAGAGGCCAGACACATTGGCATGTACAGCTACTAAGCATCCCAATCTGTAGAAAACTGGCTTCCTAGATTCCTGAGCACTCATACAAAACCGAACTTGATAGAAGTGCCTTATCAAAGGTGTAATCTAGACAAGTTAATGGATTACTCTGGCATGCACATGGCAGAAGGGGAAAAGTGCACAGAGTTAAGCAGAGTTTCAGTAACCTACTTATGTTAGCAATATGCCAAACTGCACATAATCCTCCATTACCTAAACCCCAAACTAATGAATTATGGTAACTACTCTAACAAGGCTACTTCTTGTGCAAACCTTTGTGAACCTGCCGACATCACTAGTATCTAGCATGCCTTATAAAAAGTTCTTACTGTAGAAGACAAAATTTGTAATCATTAAAGTACAAAGAAATAGTGTTACAAAGCATTAATCATCATTCACTATACATTAATGTAGCAGGAAGGAGGGGGTTAATACCACATTGCCATCTTGAAAATGAAGACTCCCGGTAGTAATCTTTAACACAGTGATTTAGTCAACGCGTTTCGAAGTTGTATGCCATCAGGAAATATCACTCAAGTTAGCAAAATCTTGGTGACTTGAACCTTACCTAGTCTACCAGTAAAAAAAAGCCTATTGTGCTTTTTGTCTGTTTTTCCAACTATACATTAACATAGGCATGTAAAACCGATTAGCACAAGTGGTGGATAATCATGTTGGGGCCAACACTGAATAGCTATTAATGGTGTTATACAAGGTTAGAAACCCTACATATTTTTGTATCTTCCACAATCAAACCTCACACTGGGACTGGTAGTGCATTTGATGGTGCAAACATTGAGACCTCCACTGATGGCTACCAGGGCTGCCAACCATCCTGAAATACCAGGACAGTTCGTAAAAAAATTGAAGGTGTCCGGGATTTTTTTGAAGCTGCTGAAGAAACCAATAGCCTATAATTCTTTTACATATTACAGTGACTTCAGAGGATATCATCATATCAAAATTATGGGCTGTAAACATCTATCACTTACAATTATAATAGTTTTCCAGTGGATATCTGGGACTTAAAAAATAAATAAAAAAATGTGCAGAAGCACTAACAGGCATGTAGTTGCCATCTACATGACACTCCCACTGGCAATTCTGCAGCTTCCGTTGACATTACAACAACAGTGGAGGCTTCTCATCCACTACGATCTGTCAACATCATGCTGATAGACAGCTATCTCCCCAGTTAGGCAGCAGGGAGCCGAAAGAAGAGCAGAAAGAAGCCTTCACTCTGTTGGCGAAGACAGATCACCAGCCGGAGGGGTCTGTGACTACTCAGTGTTGGTGCACACATCGCCGAGCACAAAAGGCAGGTAGGTACCAGTCACCTGCCTGTTAGTGCTAGGCACGTTTTTTTTTTTTAAAGTCCCGGATATATCCCTTAAGGGTAGGGACACACTTCAGTTTCTGATCAGTTTTCCTGATCAGTGTTCATCAGTTTGTGTGCCAAAACCAGGAGTGAACCTTGCAGAGAAAAAGTATAATTGAAAGATTGACACCTGTGGTGGGTTTTGGAGTCACTCCTGGTTTTGGCACACAAACTGATGAACACTGATCAGGAACACTGATCAGGAACACTGATCAGGAACACTGATCAGGAACACTGATCAGGAACACTGATCAGGAACACTGATCAGGAACACTGATCAGGAACACTGATCAGGAACACTGATCAGGAACACTGATCAGGAACACTGATCAGGAACTGAAGTGTGTCCCTACCCTAACTCATGAAACACCGACAGCTCTATTAAGGAGTTAATCCCAAATCCGATGTTCAAAGGGGTTATGCTTTTTCTGAGTTTAAAGAGGACCTGTCACCCCCTCATCCCCCCGAAAGATTTAAATCTAACGGTAGCACTTAATGCAGCATATATGCTGCATTCAGGCAAGGGGTCCCCGAAGGATTTCTGATGTCTAAATCATGAAATACAGCCTTTTAAAATGTGTACATAGAAGCAGGGGGTAGGAATAACCCCCGGAGAAGGAGCTGACTCATGGATCTGGTAATGCCCTCCTGACTCAGTTGTACACATTTTAAAAGGCTGTGTTTCATGATTTAGACATCAGAAACACTTGGGGGACCCCTTGCCAGAATGCAGCATACATGCTGCATTCAGTGCAATCTTTGAGCGATTGGGGGGGGGAGGTCCTCTTTAAAAGAAACTCAGAAGCAACAGTAAAAAGATCTATTCACCCTGCAAGATTATTGGGAACATAGTTTCCTATGAATGCTCTTTCAGGATAATGTTGCATTCCAAAAAGACTGCAGATCACCTGATAAACGGGCAAACAACTCATTTGTCTAGTGAAATGATCTTTTGTGCAGCACAAATGATCATTCTCAGTGGTGCATTGTTTACAGTAAAATGGATACGAACTGCCAAAAAAAAAAAAAAAGACAACCAGAGTGCACTGAACGATCTACAGATCAATAAGTGCGCATCTGAAAAGTGGTCTGCCTGTGTATACAGGCAAGAAAACAAAACAACCACCACCAATTTGTAACATTTACTGATCAAAAGTCGATTAACATAATAAACACTGACGGCGTAAATGTACCCTCAAGTCCACAATACTCAGACTAAAGTTAACTGAATTCCTGGAAAACGATGGGTTTGGATGAATGTCTAAGGCAGGTGGCTCAAAAACGAGGCCTGGGGTGGGGCCATTACTACAAGAAGGTGGTGGTGAGCATGAGGGGCCAATACTACAGGAAGAAGGGAAGCAAGATGGGGCCAATACTACAAAAAGAAGAGGAGCAAGTTGGGGTCATTACTACAACAAGGAGAGGAAGCATGGGCATTAATACAAGAAGGAGACCAGGACAGAGACATCACTACAGCAAGGGGACAAGTATGGGGGATACAACTAAAAGATGAGGGCCAGGATAAAAAATACGCTGCGTTCACACATTGTGTATTTTGCCGCACTTTTTTATGCGCGCTTTTTAAAGTACGCAATGTGCTTTGAGTCTGCCAGCAAAGTGAATGGGAAATTCACTTTGCCATGGCAGACATTGCGTAAAAATACGTAGTGCGTTTTCAGGGAGAAAGCGCAGCTGCGTAAAGAATTGAGATGTCAATTGTTTACGCAGCTGCTCCTGCGTTTTCTCCCTCTGATGTCACAGAGGGGAGGAAGAATCGGCTTCCTCCTCCCCTCTGTGACAGCTGTGACCGCCCATTAGATTTCGCAGTGTATTAATATACACTGTGAAATCTAAATTAAACAAAGGCAAATGTATGAAAAATAAAAACCAATGAAATACTTTACCTCAATGACGCCTTTTCCCGGTGTCTGAGGCCAGTCGACGGCGAGCAGCCAATCAGTGCCGGGAACGCCCCTCTGACATCATGGCAGGATCTTGCAGGACACAGATCTCCTGGCCTCGGCACAGCTTTTTTGCGCAGCTGAAAAACGCAGCAAAAAGCGTGCGCAAAAAAGCGCAACAAAATACACAAATGTGTGAACGCAGCTATAATGTATAAGAAAAAAAAAGTACAAAAACATTGTTTTCCACTAAAGGTGCTCTTGTAAGAAAAAAAGTGCAGGTTTCTTATTACCACATCCCTGATGAACTTAGGCCCCTTTCACATCAGCGTTTTTTTTAAATCGCGGCAGATGCGGTGAAAAAAACGCATCTGTCGCGATTACCACATACCGATGCACTTGCGGCACGGTTGCGGCACAGTTGCGGCAAGCCCCATACAATGTATATGCAGGCTTGCGGCAGGTGCGGTTTTGGCACATGCGGCCGAGAAAAAACCCGCGGTCAGCCGCGGTTGCCAAAACTGCACTTGCTGCAAGCCTGCATATACATTGCACGGGGCTTGCCGCAACTGTGCCGCAACCGTGCCGCAAGTGCATCCGGTATGCGGTAATCGCGGCAGAGGCGTTATTTTCACCGCATCTGCTGCGATTTAAAAAAAACGCTAGTGTGAAAGGACCCTTAGGGTCCTTTCACATCAGCGTTTTTCGCTAATCGCGGCAGTTGCAGTGAAAAAAAAAACGCAACTGCCGCGATTACTGCATAACGGCCGCGATCGCGGCACACTTGCGGCAAGCCCCATACACTGTCTATGGGGCTTGTGGTAAGTGTGCGGCTTCGGCACTTGCGGCCGGGAAAAAAACGCGGTACGCCGTGTTTTTTCGCGGCCGCACCTGCAGATACCGCACTTGCCGCAAGCCCCATAGACATTGTATGGGGCTTGCCGCAAATGTGCTGCGATCGCGGCCGGTAGGGCCTTTTCACATCAGCGTTTTTTTTTCAAATCGCGGCAGATGCGGTGAAAAAAACGCATCTGCCGCGATTGCCGCATACCGGCTGCACTTGCGGCACGGTTGCGGTAAACGCCATACAAGGTATAGGCGGACTTGCAGCAAGTGCGATTTTGGCACTTGCGGCAGGTGCGGCCGCGAAAAAAAACGCGGTCAGAGTTTTTTTCGCGGCCGCACCTGCCGCAAGTGCAAAACCGCACTTGCCGCACCTGCCGCAAGCCCGCCTATACTGTCTATGGGGCTTGCCGCAACCGCGCCGCAACTGTACCGCAAGTGCAGCCGGTATGCGGTAATCGCGGCAGAAGCGTTTTTTTCACCGCATCTGCCGCGATTTGAAAAAACCGCTGATGTGAAAGCACCCTTACGCGGTAATCGCGGCAGTTGCAGTTTTTTCACCACAACTGCCTCGATCAGCGTAAACCGCAGATGTGAAAGCAGCCTTCAAAATTTTGCTATACCCCATACATTGAAAGCCATTTAAAAAAATAAACTGAACAAGCAAAAAAAATGTTCAAAAAATGTAACCAAAAAATATATAAAAGAAAATATGACATAACTAAAAATGTCACTTTGTCTTGCCAAGAATGCAGCCCACATACACAGCCCATGGTCTAAGGTATATGGGATTCTGGTCGACTAATGGTCAGGAGAAATTTCGATCAATAATGTCCAAATTTCAGATTGCCGATTACATTGTACTTCCAATGATAAGCCACTGGATAATGTGTCACTTGTCGGCTTTCTCATATGGAACAGAAGAGCGCTTGGCGAAGTAACAGTCTTGTGCAAGGGAGTGTCGGCCGAACGATTGGCCGACAGCCATTTAATGTGTTTGGCTGGCTTTAGATTACAGACGTGAAGTCTTGATGCTTGGCATGGTCACATACCACAAGGAATCTTATGACACCACTTGCTCTAATCTTTAGAGATTATAAATTTATCTGCAGACAGATAGCATATTTATCCTATGAGACCTCCCTCCAACTGATTTAGGGAATTGTATTTTATCAGTCTTTGGTGTTCAAGGTGCTCTTGCCAGATCTGCCGCTCAGCGTTATAGACGTTTATGAAATAAAATCCTTTTTTTTTTTTTTTTTTTTTTTTTTTATATAAAGTGAGAAAAATCTATTAAATGACCCAACCGTGACAACTGACAAAATACTAGAGTAAGTCAATAAATAAATGGTGCTGTCCATGGATAGGAAAATGATTGAACAATGTGTAGATTCACTTACATTCCCATTTATGTCAAACCAATTATGTGTTTTACTAATTGTATCTCAGAAAGATCCGTAAAACATTAGCAGTGAACCCTAGAAAACTTTAAACAAAATGTAAGATCTGGGGTTAGAAGGCGGCTTGTGACAATTATCTAGGGAATTCAGCTTCCCTCAAACATTGCTCTACTAATACTCTCCAGATTTGCTGGGTCTGCATCAAAATATCCTCAGAAAGTGTTTACATTCACAGAGGGTTCACATAAAAGGTCAGCGTGACACACCGGAAAGAAGGCCAAAACTGTACGACGCACAAAGAATGCATCATACAACAACCCTGAAAGTAGCCACATTATGTGTGATACTAAATCAGTACTTGTAACCTGAGGTCCTCACCTCAAGGGATACAACCAAAATCATAACGATCACTGAAGAAAGACTGCTCCACATTCGGACCTCCATAAATATCAGATGAAAGTCGGTTGAACCAGGATATTTTGACTCAAATGACCATCCATCTGATATGTATGGGGCTGAGTCATGACATCAAACACTTGAAATTTCCTACAAGGGCAGATACTTCTACTTGGTATTTCCTACAAGAGCAAAGAAGTCCTTGGCAGAGGTTTCTAAAAGAGACCCTCTTTCCATGGAAAACATGAATGCGGAGACGAGCGAGGAGCTCATGTGGAGAAGAGTTGGGAAATGTACCAGTTGTTTTTTTTAAAGTTTGATCGGTAGATATCCATCTCATGTGCATGGCCCCATGAATACGAGGACTAGAGGTTGTACAGAAATGGCTAAAGGAATGTTTGACTGACATAAGGAACTATTGGAATACACTGTGAAAGAGGGAGAAATAGCGCACATAGGGTCTTATCTATGTAGTGAAAAATATAGCTCGTGTGTGATACACTAACCTTTGAAGGTTGTGCCAGTTCACAACACCTATTAATCACAAAGAGCCAGGCTGCTGCACCTCCTAAAGGATCCAAGGTGTGTAAAAAAAGAAAAGGAGTTTCCACGTGCGCTGCCCCGGGTATTGATTGTACTTGAAAGCTTGATCCATGTATCTCCTGATGAAGTGAGGAGAACCTCACGAAACGCGTTGAGATTTTACAAATAAAGATTCTTGGATCAAGCTTTCAAGTCCAATCAATACCCGGGGCAGCGCACTTGGAAACTGTTTCTTTTTTACACACATAAGGAACTAATGCAAATTTTGAAGAGGAAAATGGACATTGCAGAAACTGCTTCAGGAAACAACATGAAAATTGAGAATCTTAGTTGATGCATTGGCCATTGCATGTTAAGCCCAATAACCTGACCAAGGTGTTCTCATGTATATCGGGTCTTTGTCTCCCTTATCTTATGCCTCTGTCTGTGGTGCAAATGCTTATGAGGGTATAAGCCTCTGAATGCAGTTAAAACCTATGTCTCTGGGTGTGGTAGGAAACTTGACTACAGCAAGATGGTGAAAAATCATGGCTACTCTGGACTTGGCTATTGGGGAAAGGATGCTCAGTCAAAAATTGTAATATAATTTCAAGATGATAGCACACCTACACGGTCAGGTGCTACCTGGAAAAAACTATATGTATGAAAATTATTATTATAGAATCTGGATGAGAAACAAGTTGCAACATGCTGCGACAGTACGCGATTCTCGCACAAGAGTAGCAAATGCGAGTCTAGGGGTCTGGGGAAAAAAATAAAAATAAATAAATATCGGACAGCACACCTAGTGGCATCCAATGTTTTAACTGATACATTATCATTCTGTAGCTCAGATAACTAAAATGTTGCTGTAAATGTTTATACAGTAAATAGCTTATGAGAAAAACACAAAGAAAACGGATTGCAGACTGACAGCACACGGATGCCAAATGGACAAAAAAAATGGATTAAAGGCGTCCAACTCTCCTGGATAAGAATCGGACTGTTTTTTTTTCATGCCAGTCTGACCGTACCCCAACAGCAGAATCTCTTCTTTCCATGATTAAGAAAAACCCCATCATAAAATGCACCCATCTGAAGAATGCTCTCCAGTAAGTAGGTGTTTTAGGGTATGTGCCCACAGGACATTTTTCCAGCAGGCCTGAACGCAGCAAAGCCGGTCCTGGTTTCAAGGATCTTAGAGTCCTTGCCAGGAGATTTGCTGCGTTTAGGTCCTGTGGTTTTATAATGTTTTGCACGCGTATTTCCAGCGGTTTTGCCATTGACTGCAGCAAAAACGCAGGAAAATACAACATGTCAATTCTCGCCCATCCAGAGAATAACTGCAGGGATTTGACAGTTCTTGACACTTGCAAAACCAATGTGAGTGCACAGCTTTCTGTGAAACACATTGGTTTTGCTGGGAATTCAAACTGCAGGAACAAATTAGCATACATTACCATAAAACCAATGGTAAACTGCACGTAGAAACCGCATCAAAACCACAGCAAACACATCCTGTGGGCACATACCCTAAGCCAGCCCAGTTTGAGAAAAGATTCTTTGGACAGATAAAACCTGTACCGGAATGATGGGAAGAAGAAAGTATGGAGAGCATTTGGAAATACTCAGGATATAACTCTAAGGGTACCTTTACACACGGCTACATTTGTAGCTTGTCACCAGGTAACTTACTGGTTGCAGTGAAATCATGGATACATGGTTCTATCTTGTTGCTGTGTACAAATGGAATCATGTATCCATGATTTCACTGCAACCAGTAAGTTACCTGGTGACAAGCTACAAATGTAGCCGTGTGTAAAGGTACCCTAACACATGGTGGAGACAGTGTAATGAACGGGCATGATTGGCTTCCAATGGAACTGGGTCACTAGTGTTTATTGATGATGTGATGGAAGACAGAAGCAGACGGATAAATCCTGAAGGGTACAGGGTGAGACTTTCTGCTGAGATTCAAAGATATGGAGCAAGGTTGATTTGATGACACTTCACAGTACAGATGGACAATGACCCAAAACACAAAGCAAACTAGGGTTTTTGTTTTTTTTAAGACAAAGAAGTGGAATATTTTGCAACTGCTGAGTCAATCATCAGATCTCTGCCCCTTTAGGCATGTATTTTACTTGCATAAGAGACAACTTAACGCACAAAGATCCATCAACAAGCAACATCTGAAGTCCGCTGCAGTAAAGTTAGCACAACTTTTCTTCCAATGGATCTCTGAAAGATCTGATCTAACGACTGATATACTACGACCTGGTGCGATTTGTTTTCGGTTTGTGTGCATAGCTAGCATTTCTTGTTATATCCTATTTAGCAAGTGCTGAATAATGTTGTACAAAATGTATGGTAAAAGAAAATGTAGCACTGGCAAAAGACAAGGTAGTGTAAAAGAAAGAACCCATATCAGGGCATGTTCCCACAAACCGTATTTGCAGCGTTATGGATGCAGCATGTTGTCGCTACGACCAAAAACTTTGCTTTGTACAGTACAAGTACAGTGGATGAGATTTAGGCTGCGTTCACACATTGCGCCTTTTTAAAAATGCGTAATGCGCCTTGTGTCTGCCGGCAAAGTGAATGTGAAATTCACTTTGCCGTACAGACACTGCGTAATTTTACGTAGCGCTTTTATGGGAAAAAAAGCACCGTCATAAGAATTAACATTGTCAATTCTTTACGCTCCAGCACCGACGCTTTTTCCTATAGGGGATGGCACTGTTGGATCTGATGTCACAGAAGGGGAGGAAGAATCATGGTTCCTCCTCCCCTCTGTGACATGTGTGACCGCCCAATTTGATTTCACAGTGTATTAACATACACTGCGAAATCAAAATGAAAGAAAATCAGATGTATTAAAAATAATAAAGAATTAATACTTGCCTCTCTGCCGCCTTGTTCGTCCTATCCGGAGCTGGGCATCGATCTGACAGGTCCTTGCGTGACGTCATGGGCACTGATTGGCCGCTCGAGGTCATGTGATGTGACACGCATATCACATGACCGCGAGCGGCCAATCACAGCGCCTGATGTCATTATGACATCATGCAAGGCCTGCAAGGCCCTGGCAGGTCGATGCCTGCTGCTGCTCCTGGGGGAGGGTAAGTATAAAAAAAGGAGAATTTTGTGTACTCACCGTAAATTCCTTTTCTCTTAGCCTCTAATTGGGGGACACAGGACCGTGGGTGTTATGCTGCTGTCCACTAGGAGGCGACACTAAGCAGATTCTGCAAAAGAGTTAAGTGGCTCCTCCTCTACAGCATATACAGCCTAGAGCAGGAAGTGATTCCCCAGTTTTGTGCTAAAGCAGTAGGAGAATTAACAGAAGACAAGAATCACAGTAAAATAAGGCCTGTTAAGTAAACAGGCAGCCATATAATAACAGTAAGGTAAAACGTGTAACCGAACAGGCAACTACGTAATAACAGTATAAGCAGGCCTGTAAAATAAACAGGCAACTATATAACCTCTCAGGAGTAAGATGAGAACCTAGTTACGGCCCGAAACGGGCAACAGGGTGGGTGCTGTGTCCCCCAATTAGAGGCTAAGAGAAAAGGAATTTACGGTGAGTACACAAAATTCTCCTTTTCTCCTTCGCCTCATTGGGGGACACAGGACCGTGGGACGTCCTAAAGCAGTCCCTGGGTGGGAACAGCAATGGAAAATCACTACTGATAAAAATAACAATGCACCTACAGGTGGGCTACTGCCGCCTGGAGGGTACGGTGTCCCAGACTGCATTTGCCGAGGACTGAGAGCACTAAAGCGCTTGGTAAGCCTGTGCATGCTGACCGCGTGACTACCTTACACACTTGTTGTGCTAACTCCTGGTGCCTAATAGCTCAGAAGCCCAGTAGGTTTCGGTTGTCATAGTAGAATGTGCTGTGCCCGCAGCCGGAAAGGATACAGCACCATGGAAAAATGGTTCTGTATGAATAAATAGAAGTATAAGAATAATAACATTAATGATATATGTATGTATTTTTCTTTTTTTTTTTTTTTTTTTTTTTTTTTTTTTGTAATAACGTAATAAGCACCCTGGAAGGTGGATTTAAGCCATCTGATCAAAGTATCTGTAGAGCCCGGCCTGCCTGCTGCGTTATCCTTCTGGGAGAAGAAAAAGAGGTTTCTAAAGGAAACTGTTCTGGGCGAGGATATGTGCAGGGCTCTGACGGAGCTCTAGAAACGTCGAGCCTTCTGGCCCGATGAACTGGCGGGACTTAGCGCCGTCAGAAATATATATTCAGGTAGGCGGACAAAAAGGACACCCTCAACGTGGGAAAAAACCCAACTGGACGTAGGACAACCTTGTCTGGGTGGAAGACCAGAAAAAAAGGTGATTTACATGAAAACGCTGCAAATTTAAGACTCTGCGGAGAGAGGTAATTGCCATCCAAAAAACAACTCCCTGTGTGAGAAGACGAAGGGAATTTTCGTTCATGGTTTAAAATGTGGGTAGCGTACAGCCGTGAGAACGAAGGTCAGGACCCACGGTTCTAGTAGACTTTGATTGGGCGGAACAGGTCGGCAAAAAACTCCTTGAAGGATGTTACTTGAGGCCTGGTAGCAAGACGTTGTTGAGAGAGAATGAAAAGGGTTGAAACTTGTCCATTGAAAGGACATAAGGACAGTCGTGAGTGCAGATCCGATTGGATGGAATTGGGAACCCTTGGGAAGGAACAGTGCTAAGGTGAAAAAGACCACGAGAAGGAAAAAGATTTTCCATATTGATGGGATATCTCTTCTGAAACCGGTGTCCGTGCTCGGATTGAGGTCGCGACACCATTCTGTGAGCACCCGAGTCTCCAGGGTCACATCGTCGAATTTAGAGTCGATGAATCATGATGGTAAGACGGCCTTGAGGGGGCAGGTCTGGACAATCCAGTAGGTGTCATGGCACGTCTACTATGAAGTGGACGAGATCGGCATACCAATCGCGCTTGGGCCAGTGTGTGGCCACAAGAATGAGTTGCTGACAGTCCAGTTTGAATATCTTCACTAAATTGGGATAGAGGAAACCTGGAGCAAATGTAGTGGAGTTGGAATTGGGTCCAGTCCAGGACCAGTCAGTCCGCCATCCATGACTGTGGGTCGTGGGACCCGGCTATGAAGCTAGGAACCTTGGCAATGAGGTGTGACACCATTACGGATACTTCAGGAGTTCTCCAGTGATGTCAGCTTTGTTTGAAGACATCTGGATGTAGGAACCCTAATCTGAGGTAATTTCTCAGCGACGGAGGAACTGTTTTTCCTAATCATCTACAAGCGGTAGAGTAACAGCCGATAGTACTGAGTTCGTGAATTCCGCCCGCCTAGTGAAGAATGTGGTAAACGTCCTTCATTGCCTGGGAACTGCGGGATTCGCTCTAGTGAATCGACATATGCCACAGCCGTGGCATCATCAGCCTGCCTTCTGAAATTGGCGGGCGGCCAGAAGAAGAGATAAAATCTTCAGTGTTGGGAATCTCGCCCAAATCTCAGAAAGGATGATGGGTATTGCTGACCCGATCAGGACCAATCGTTCCGAGTGTTGAGATGGAGGTACAGCGCACCTCATTCTGTCTGATTCATGTCGGTGAATAGTACCCTTCAACTTGGTAGAAGAAAATACTTCCCCTGCGTACTAGTGAGTGGCTGAGTCACCGCAGGAGATACTACATGGCTGGTACTGGAAGATGACACCTCCTGATAACTGATCGTATAATCTTATCTCATGACGTGAGCATGGATAACTGGGGAGGCCTGAGGAGCAGGTGCATCAGAGTAATGGCTACCTGTGCTGCAACCGTCCTGCCTCTGACCGTCATGTCAGCTCTGGAAGGCCTGAGTTGAAGGAGAGTGTGGACTTCTAGTTGAAGTGCCCATGCCTATTCTCGGAGAAGTCTGACTATGGAAGTATTGAAACCGCCTTCCGAAAATACTAGAGACTGCAGTGAAAATTGGTGTAGACTTGTGGAGGATGACCAGCCAAACAAGTCTTAATAAAGTGTTCACCGTAATAGAAACGCTGCGTTCTTAATTTCTGAAGGTCGTGCGTTGATGGGTAAATTGTCCAGGCATGGAAGATTGACCACGTCCCTGGAACGCAGGAAAACCAGGCGACTGCCGTAACCTTTGTGACCTCTTCAGGAACTGTAACAAGCGTGGACGGAGGCGCCACAATTAGGATGGTCCTTGCAAAATGTAAATATGATAAGTGGCTGCAAGGGAAAACATGCAGGCATACATCCTGTATATCTAAGGGTACAAGGTATTCTCCGTGTTCCCTGGAAAATTATTATGGCGCTGAGAGAATCTGTGCGGAAAAATCTGTCCCAGGCATTTTGTCTAGCTGTTTCAGTCCAGCACAGGACGTACTGCACGTACTTGGTAGGGACTACAAGGAAATTGGAATAGAATGTTTAAGCGCGCTCTGCGTGTAGCACCGACATATGACTCCCTCAATTAAGGGGCCCGTGATGTGAGTTTGGATGGCCGTTTGCGATCGCTACATGTGCGTTGATCGAGTTTGTGTCCATCTAGACGATGATCCGCTAAATTAATTCCCAAAAGGTTGGAATCTGGATTGCTGACGGCGAGTGAGACACCGTCTGGTGCGGTGTTCTGTACAGCAGGACTGTGTCCCTAGGGGGAACCGTGTTTCATAGGGTACCGCACGAAACATGCCATGGAGTCCCAACTAACAAAACTCCCTTATGGTAAATGGGGCGCTGAGGGTCCCATGGGTACGGTCTTGCGTCCTGTGAGACACAGTTAAATGTTCGAAGTATCGAGCTTTCCTAAATATGTTGTCCTGGTGTCCTACCAGAGAGGCATAAAGGTCCGAGTCTGTGTTTGAATTGCGAAAACCCATCAGACGTCAGAGCCATCATCCTGCTGCATGCCAGTTTCCCATAAACTGCGACATAGCTGCAGACGGAATGACTGTCTATTTAGATGTAGCATTATATGCTCTGACAGGTACTGGCATCAGGGCTGACACGGTGTAAGGAAAAACCAGACCGTGCCTTATTAGTGTGTCACCCGCACTAGGCAGAGGAACTCTGCTCGCTGGTTGAGTGTCATAAGAGGGACACCTCCGATGTGGTATGACCATAGACGAAGTCGTGTCACTGCGACGACACAATAAACACATTACGTCCATAGTGCATCCAGTGGATCACGTCTCCCCTGTGCGTACTTGAAAATAATCTGACGCCTGTTTACTTCACTGACATTATGTATAGCTGTTGAAAATAAGGTTAACAGCAGCACAGAGTATGTCAGGAGAGCTCTGTTAGGGGCTGCACACTCATTGAGGACAGCGTCGTGCAGCGTTTTATACCCAACCCAGGTCCCCTCTGTGGGGAAGGGGGGGGGGGCCAATGCGTTTGCTGGAACTCAGCACGCTAAGGATTAGAGCTGGGACCAGTGGCGAATCCCTGTACAGCGATTGAGGCCCCAGCCTGGCAGAGTGAGCACCACCGATAGTTCGGAACGCTCCGCAGTGACATAGGAATAAACAATAGAGGATTGAATAGTCTCCCGTGTTACAGGCACAGCATAGATGGAACATGTTCTGCGATGTTCTGCACTGCCTGTGAGGAGCATTGCACCAGCTCTCTGCAGCCATTTTTGACAGAAACAGGAAGGGATTGAGTTGCCTTCTGTTCTATGAGCACAGCGAAGATGGAACATGCAGTGCAAGTTCCATACTGCCTGTGTGCATATTGTACCAGCACTCTGTGTGTATGACAAACAACAAAGGCTTAAGGTTGTTCTGGCCTGAGAGCGCAGCATAGGTGAAAGCATGCTATGCAGTATTCCTTTGTAAAATCGTTCACATCCTGCTATACCAAGCAGGGTGTAAAGAGGGCTGTCATGGCGATTTCTGCACTGCTTGTCTGGAGGAGGAGGGGGGCGGGCCAGTGAAAAAACGCGGGCCAGCAATGGAAAGGGCGCGCAGGAGATCGCGCGATGCGGCCAGAGAAGTCTGACCCGCCCCCTTTGTGATGCGGCCGGGGCGTGGAGCACCCGCGCCGACATCAGCAAAAGGGCGGGCGGTAGGCGGGGAGGGGCGGTACTAGTAATGGTAGGCCGGAGCCGGGACCTCAAGTTAATGGCGGCCCCGGGAGAGTGAGGGGGCCGGCGCGGAAGTCCACAAGCCCCGCCAGTTCCGCAGTGCGGGAACGCCGCCGCCAGGCTGCCCAGTGAGTCTCGCCGCCCCGGAAGCCTCCCGCTGCCACAGCAAGGGGCACAGCTAGGAGGTACTGGGGAGCTCTGTCAACCCATGTCCTGGCCCACAGTATTGCTGGGGATCGCTGCATAGTGTGCAGGGTGCCTACAAAAGGACAGAGCAGCGTGTCCTCAACCCAAGGCCCCTGTATGATAGGAGAGATGGGGAGGGTGATGATGCTGATACCACTAGAGGACTAGCAGTCTTCTGTAAGCTCTGGCTCTTTGCAGCAGAGGCTGTGAGCAGCCTTGGGGGGCCCTGCATCCGAGGAAACAGCTATGGAGCAGACAATGCAATGGAGGGGAGGGCACCTAAAGGTGGTATCTCAACCCACGTTCCCAGTCAGGGGGAATGGGGAGGGCGTCCGTTCATCCCATACTTTCTGGATGTTACCTGGTGCCGATAGGGAGATGTCTCCATTCCTCCATGGGAGCCGAGGGCCCCCTTTTTTGCCGGTTTTCTTCCCCTCTGTCTTGCTGCTTGCGATGGGGACATGGAGCATTGCTGCGACCCAGAGCCCCATCTGTGGGGACTGGGGAGGAATGCGGGCCTCAGAACCGGCAGGTCTGGAAATCGCTTTAACCCTGCACCTCCAACAGTGGAGGGCCGAGAAAGGAATAGCCCTTATCTGACAAAATAGCTCAACCCAGAAGCTCAACTATGGAGTCTGGGGAGGTATCTGTGGTCGACATGTCCCTTCAAAAAGTAAAGATGCAGCTTCAAAAAGTAAAAATAATGAAGAGATAGTAAGAACGTGTGCCTCCTACAAGACACTAAGCAAAAACTGGGGAATCACTTCCTGCTCTAGGCTGTATATGCTGTAGAGGAGGAGCCACTTAACTCTTTTGCAGAATCTGCTTAGTGTCGCCTCCTAGTGGACAGCAGCATAACACCCACGGTCCTGTGTCCCCCAATGAGGCGAAGGAGAAATCTTTATTATTTTTAATACATTTCGCTTATATTTATATTTGATTTTGCAGTGTATAATGCACTGTGAAATCAAATGGGGCTGTGACAGATGTCACAGAGGGGAGGAGGAACAGGATTCTTCCTCCCCTCTGTGACCTGACTGAAGAAGTTGCTCAGTAAAAACACGTGGTGTGTGAATGCACCACGTTTTTTTACAGGGCTTTTTTTGTGCGGGTGCAAAACACTGAAAAAAGCGCTATGTGTGAACACAGACTTAGAGAAATCCTGTGCCTATTGGGCTTGTTCCTTCGCAGCGTAAACTGACATGCAGGGTGGCTTCCTGGCTACAAGAATGGCAATTTATTGCTGAAGAGTCGGAGGAGATCTCAGCAAAAGAGCTGGAAAAAGCCGTCGTGCCCCGAACATTGACAATGACTGATGTACGGAGGAGATTCCTGGCTTCTACATGAGGAGACACTGCGTCCAGGATGCAGTCTCTCCAGATCATGTGGACATAACCTTACATCTAACGTTGTAAGAACAGCTAATAGAAGTGTCACCACAATCAGCCATAGAGGCAATTGGCATGTTTTATATCCAGAAAAGACAATGGTGGGGAGGAATTGTACAGAGCTAAGGAATATATGGCACATCACTTCTCTCAGACACAGCAGAATATTACCTCTGACAGCAACACTGTCATTTTGAGGCAAATACATCACTAAATTTAGAAAAATTGTAATAAAAAAAACATTACAAGTCAGTGCATGGTGTTAATAAATGGCTAATGGTTACTACAGGTTACCATTAGTTTCTACGGTGAAGTCACTGACATTACTAAGGCTGCGTTTATGTGAAAGGGGCGTTTTCCACAACGTTAATTTTAAAAGTTAATTTGGAATAATAATAATTTACACAATTAGAGGCGATTAAAAAAAATGTTCCTGTGCTGAGATAATCTTATAATATGCACTTTTGTTATGTACTAACCGTCTGACCATGCACAGATCAATGTTTGATCCAGGGCAGGGTAGGAAACAGAAAAGTATACAGATATGACAGTATGGGATTAGAACATTCTTTTTTTGCACCAAACATTTTTCTGACAGTTTAAAAAAAAATGGTTTATCTCCAAGAAAGATTAATTTGCAATCTTGTGCAGTAATGTATGTAAACTCTTTTGCATCCTCCCCTGCCCAGGAGATGTGGCATGATCAGACCATGCTCCGTGTATGGTCAGACACATCTATTACAAAGTACATAGCAGGGACACACAGAATATCTCAACACAGGAATATTTTATTTAAAACACATGCAATTGTAGAAATTATTATTATTCCAAGATCTATTAATTAAAATCAACTTTAAAAATTACCTTTGTTCATGGGAATACCACTTTAAGCTTTAAAGAAAGAGAACTTTTTAGCACTGTCCCTGCCCTCTTACATGATGAAGCAGAGCTGGACACTACAATTTCAGGATCTTTAGATCGCTTATAAATCTATAAAATCATACCAACTCTCAACTCCTCCCTCAGGGGTCTGAGAAAATCAGCTTCATACTGCAGGTGAGAACAGGTGGTGTGTCGGTGTGGACCCTGGGGGCTCCAGGACCATCTACTAGGAAATTTTAGAGCACTTCATGCTTCCCTCTGCCGAAAAGTTTTTTGGAAAGAGATTATTTTCCAGCAGAACTTGGTACTTTTGGCAGTGTGGACAGGTACCAATACCTGGTTTAATAACCACATTATCACTGTGCTTGATTGGCCAGCAAACTCACCTGACCGAAATCCCATAAAGAATATATGGAATATTGTCAAGAGGAGGATGAGAGACCCCATTCCCAACAATGCAGAGGAGCTGAAGGCTGCTATTATACCAACCTGGGCTTCCATAACACCTCAGCAGTGCCACAGGCTGATCGCCTCCATGCTACACCGCATTCATGCAGTAATTCATGTAAAAGTAGCTGAAAAGTGCCCCCTTCGGCTTATACTTGAGTCAGTGTACAGGCCCAGTGGGGAGGGGGGGGGGGGGGAGCAATGATCTGGCGCTGGAGGCAGGGGGTGTTGCAGTAGGAGCAGAGCTCACGTGGTCCCGCTCATTAATGCAATGCAATATGCACTGCATCCCCCTGTCCATCAGCGGCAAGCGGTAGCGAGGGATATTGCATTGCACTATATATACTCGCTCCCCCCATCATCACAGTATATGCCCCAATGCTGCCACACACCATAAAATAATAAACCATTGATCTCTCACCCTCTGTCGCTATGTCACCATTGCGTCTTCTGGTCTTCCGGCTTGTGTCGGCGTCATTTGACCGGCGCAGTGGCGATGACGCCATCGCTGCTGCACTTGTCACATAATGCCGATACAAGCAGGAAGACCGGAGGACGCAATGGTGACATAGCGACAGAGGGCGAGAGATTAGTGGTTTATTATTTTATGGTGTGTGGCAGCATTGGGGCATATACTGTGATGATAGGGGGGCAAGTATACCAGTGATGGTTGGTATATACCATTGGTGGGGACTTCTATACAAGTGATGGGGGCTTATATGCCAGTGATGGGGGCTATATACCAGTAATACCATGATTGGGGGGGGCATTTACCAGTGATGGGGGTGCTATTCCAGTTACAGGGGGCTATATACCAGGCTGGGAGTCTATATACCAGTGATGGGGCACTATATACTAGGGATGGGGGCACTATGTACAGTGACGGGGGTATATACCAGGATGAGGGCCATTTACCATGATGGGGGTGCTATACATCAGTTATGAGGGGCTGTATACAGTGATGATTGCTATATACCAGTGATGAGGGGTTATACACCAAGATGGATGTCTGCTGCATTTCCCACCCTAGGCTTATACTCAAGTCAATAGGTTTCCCCAGTTTTTGGGGTAAAATTAGGGGCCTCGGCTCATACTCAGGCCAGCTTATACTACAGTATATACGGTACTTTTCATTAGGCCAACATTTTTTAGTTAAAAATCATTATTTCAGTTGGTCTCCTATAATATAATTTTCCAAGATAATGAATGTTAAGTTTTCATTGCCAACAACACTTGAAATAGATCATTTTGTAAAGACTATATAATATACCGTATGTGTTTCACTTTATGTACTGAATTACTGAAATAAATTAACTTTTTGATAATATTCTAATTTATTGAGATGCACTGGTCACCCACTACAGACATGAGGAGTGAAAAACTACCGTAATTATAAAATTAGCCCTCTGCCCATTCATTGAATCTTTCGTATTAAAAAAAGAATTAAGTAAACATCAGAGGGAGGGCTGAGAAAATGACTTTCTACTCCGAGATGAAAACAGATAGGAATCGCAATAAAATGGGTTTTCTACAAGGTTGCTTCACCAGATCTTGTTTTTATTAGAGGAAAAATTACAGATTTAAACTTTCACCCTTTTGTCCTAAATGAAGAAAGTACAGAACGCACAATTGCATCATAAGAATGTAAGATATAAGCGATAGTAAAATATATGAGCATGGCGTCCACACTTATCACTCATCTGCTCATATTTCAGATTAGTATTAAAAAGTAGCATAGTACAAACTTCCGCCGGATAAAGCAAAAGTGGGGCAAGGTTATCGTTCAGCTGAAGATAAATCCGCCACAGATGAAAATGGTAGCCTTAAGTTTGGACATGTACAGATACTAATCACTATAGTAAAATGCCATACCTCTCAAATGACAAAGAGGTTTAAGACTTAAAAACCTCTGTATAGTGACCGGTCCAGATCATAATTGATGGGAAATGTATAGAGTGGTGCGACGTGGAGAATTTTAGGCAGTTTGGTGTTACTATAATAAATCAGTGCTGAAGGGGTTAACCAGTCCTTTATAATGAACATAAGTACACATGCACTTAATGTAGCCAAGCTCTGCTCTTGAAGGAAATGAATTAGCCCACTGGGGAGAGTTGAAAGCCGGGCTGTTTTCCATTTCATTACTTGAACCACACAAGAAATCAATGCAATCAGATAGATGCTTTGTGGGTGACACAGCTAACGGTTCAATCATTTATCAGTTATATCACTGGACTGATAAGAGAGGAGCTTAGGGTAATATTACACACAGAAAAAGAAAAAAAATAACACAATGAGGGTTTGAAGGCAACAGCGCACTCCCCAATGCAATAAAATCTCTGCTGATAAGTAAAATATAGCCAAACACATCTCTACATGGGATAGACGGGCTGATTAGCCAAACATGAAAAGTCAGATTACAGCAATCCTTGAGATATTTATAAGCATTTTATTCTCTTCGTCCCAAGCTCCTTAAGGTCTGGTAGACGTTGGAATAGCCGGGTCATCGGTTCATCACAAGAGGTCTAGAAAGCTTTATCAGACAAAAAAATAAGAATCTATGGATTAAATATTCAAATATTTAGTACAGTAGCTGTGAAAATGTAAGTTACACAGAACTGGCTATGTCACTAAAGGTCCCTGCTCCAGGCCATAAAGGAACAATCACTATCACATCGTGACTGTCCAGAACCTAGGGCCCAATATCAGACATCCCAACACAAGACAAATCATTGACAAAAAAGCAGAACAAACGACTCATATTGTAATCTGTTGAACCCAGATACAAGAACACATGAAAGGAGAGGTTGCTTCAATGCCAAACTTAGGGTATGTGCACATCAGTCGTTCTGCATCTTTACAGACCGACCGGGAACCGGTGGAGAATAGCAGAAACTGAGTTTTCTGAACTCGGCAGTGTCCCTCGTTTTGTTAGCGTTTTGCTAACGATTTGCGATCGGTTTATTAGCGTTTGTACAGCGTGTTCTTGGCGATTTCCCCGGCGTTTTTCTTAGCGTTTTCCAGACTGGTCTTTGCTGCACTTGTTCAGCTGGAACCGCTGGAAAAACGCTGAAAAGAAGTCACTTGCTCTATCTTTGAAAACCGGTGGAAAAACGGTGAATAAACTGAAAACGACCAGAAAAAAAACGTTCTAATGTAGACAGCGTTTTCTAAACTCCATTGACTAGCATGTTAATCCCACCGGTGGCTAGGATTAACATAAATTTACATAAAACTCAGCGGAAACCGCCGACGGAAAACGTTCCAAAACAGCCCATAAAACGACTGATGTGCACGTACCCTTAAGCTTGCTGCATTGTGGACCCTATAAAAATGTTACTCCAAGCACAGAAGATTTTCAAGCCATTGACAAATGATGGGTGGTATAAGAGGTAATGCAATGAGGGGCTGATGGACAGGAGGCCAATCCTGCTGCCTGAAGGAAAAAAAAAAAATAGTTATTTCCATTAACAAATCCTGACAACCACCCTTATGGCAATATAGAAGAACCATTTTATCAGGATTCTTCAATGAACGTTGGCTAACTATAAATGCACTTCTTCACAAACTTGGAATTCATGACCATGTTAAAATGGCTCTTAAAGAAGAGCACTCTGGATTTTTGATTCCTTTTTTGTCCTTATCTGGTAGCAACAAATGCACACACCAGTCGCAGTATTCTGCCATTACCAATTCCACTTCAGTGCTCCTCCACGCAACCTGCTGATTGATACAACTTGTGTGTGAACCGGAGGACACTTTCTTAGGCTAGAGGCACACAGAGCGTGTTTGATGCACGACAGTGATGAGAGTGTAATGCGTGTTTTTGGGTGTGTGTGGTGCGTGTGCCTGCCTGTATTCATGTTCGTGTGCTGCTGGTGTGAGTGCGTGTGCACTGCATGTGAGTGTGATGCTGTCTGTGGTCCTAAAGGACCGCGGACAGCATGTGCGGTGAATTTAAACTCGCCGGCTGTCAAAGCCAGCGAGTTTGAATGTACCACTTTGCCAGTACAGTAATCAATGTTCCAGCACTGTCAAAGCAGTGCTAAAACATTATTGTTAAAAACACTCAGAAATCTAAATAAAAGTGCTGTGTATTAATCATTTTAACCTGCCTCTGCACTACATGTCAGCATAGAGCCTGCAGATGCGGCTAATAAAAGCCAGTGTTAGAAGGGTTAAAATGCAGTTAGTGTGCAGCCATCATGTGTACACAGTATAGACATAGTGACAACACACCCTGGCAGTGCATGGGTTAATACCTTTATTTTACTGATCCTGGCAATTGTTGGGTCATTTTACATTACTGTGAAGCCGCTCTCCTCCTGCACTGAGCTGTCTGGGGTCCTGAAGCTTCAGCGTGATATTACTGTAATATCACTCTGGAGCTTTAGTACTAGGGACAGCGGCTGCCATAGTACGCTTTTTGCGTTTGATAGCTGGCGAGTTTGAAGCGATTATAACAGCAAACTCATGCGAGTATCGCACGGTGTGCTGTATTGGGTGTGAGTTTGACTCGCACCCATATACTTTTAATGGTCACTCGTGCGTGGAAATCTCGAGCAATCGCAGCATGCTGCAATTGCACTCACATTTCCATCGCATTGCGAGTGTAATGCGAGAAAAATCGCATTGATGTGACCTGTATCATTTAAAGATTTTTCTTGCATTACACTCGTACGAGTCTTGCGCCAGTGTGCCTTCAGCCTTAAAGAATGTCTATAGGCCGGCCCACACAAAGAGGATGTGTGAGCCACCAAGTGCCAGATGTGGTCACAGGATATCAGCGCAGTATTGGAAACAGTAGAAGACAACAATTCACAGTAAGTAGGTGAATACACACTGTTCACAATTAGTAAGGTATGTGTTCATCGTGGGGACAACAAAAAAAAAAAAAAAAAAAACGCCACCTGGGCAGACCTTTATGGTCCTCATCCACATTATTGCTGGAATCAGCTAATAGCATAATGTGTGTGGGAGCCTCCCAACCAGGGCTGTGGAGTCAGTAAGCCAAACCACCTGCTGAAAAGTACCCACCTTGGCTTATACTCGAGTCAGTCAGTGTTTGCTATGGGGGGGGAGTGGGTGGGCAGAAACAGTGATCGAGAGCTGGAGGAGGATGCAGCAGGAGGTCACGTGGGGCCGCTCATTAGTATAATGCATATGCACTGCATCTCCCTGCCCACCAGCGGTGGAGGGGAGCAGTGCATATTATATTATACTATGTATACTCGCCCCCCCACCCCCCCAATCATAGTATCTGGCCCCCATGTTGCTGCACACTTGAAAACAACAAACCACATACATTACCTTTCCGGCGAATCCCTGAAGGCACCATCGCGTCCTCCATCCTTCCTGCTTATACCAGCATCCTGTGACCGGCACAGCAGTGACATCATCGCTGCACCGGTCACATAATGCCAGCATAAGCAGGGAGACTGTAGGACGCGGCGGTGCCTGCAGGGATTCGCCAGAAAGGTAATATAAATGGTTTGTTGTTTTCATGTGTGCTGCAGCATGGGGGCAAGATACTATGACGGGGGATGAGGGCAAGTACACAATGTTGGGGGTCATGTGCCAGCATTGGGGGGGGGGGGTGTGTGTTTATAAAAATCGAAGGAGGCATGTGCCAGCATGGGGGGCTATATACAAAGATGGGGGGGTGGGGGGGATGTGCCAGCATGGGGAAATATATGCAATGATGGGGGGGCATGTACCATGATGAAGGGGCTATATACAACGATGGGGGCCATGTACCAGGATGAGGGGGCTATATACCGTGATGAGGGGCTATATACCAGGATGAGGGGCAATAAACAGTGATAGGGTCATTTACCAAAATGGGGACAGATATACCAAGAAGGGGGCTGCGGCATTTCCCACCCTAGGCTTATACTCTAGTCAATAAATTTCCCCAGTTTTTGGAGGTAAAATTAGGGGCTTTGGCTTATAATCGGGTCGGCTTACAATCGAGTATATATACGGTAGATAGAACATAATTCATAATACTCAGCACATTCTGCATTGAACTACTGTACCCAATTTATTATATTGTAGGAGTCTGAGTCGGTCCATTTCATACACCGACTCCAACTCCGACAAAATGGTCCCCGACTCCATGACATCGACTCTACAGCCTTGCTCCCAACTCTCTCCTGCCAGATGGCATCAGGGGAGGGAATAATCCATCTTGTTTGATTATTTAGTTCTCCTAGGAGATAAGCTACTGCCATGAGTCTGGCAACAATTTTCTCAAAAAACACAGGGGCTCCCAGCAAATCCAAACCCCTGTGTGTAAGGGGGTGAATCGTGGAAGATGGTTTGGCTGATAACCATCTAATGTGTATGGAGGGATTTTGTTGCCAGAATCCATTCATCCCGTTCACCATCATAATTTGTATTTCATTAGGACAAGGGTGGGTAACCTTAGGCCCGTGGGCGGCATGCGACCCTCGATGACTTTTTGTGCGGCCCTGGGCAGATTCCTGGGGTTTGCAGTGCTTGGGCTAGCGGCTGCACTTTGCAGACTGACTGTCCTTTAAATCCAGCTCCCCAGTGATCTCGGTATATGTCCCCAGACTCTCTGGTGAAGTCTATGACCCTCTCAAACCTGTAAAAGCAGTTTTAGAAGCAACATGCTCAATATCACCTGACATCAAAGCCGCACCATAGAGAAGCAGGCTGAGCCTCCACAGTAGGGGGGGGGGAGGGGAGTTGATTGGTTAACCAAATATAGCAGGGTGAGGCTAGGACTCTTCAGCGGAAGTCTTAACGGTTTCCATTGTAAGTGAAAGCAAAAGTGCACTTAAAAAATGGCTAGAATTGCCATACGTTTTTGATACCTCAAAAATGTATGCACTACATGAGATCAACAGATAGATGACAGGATAAATAGAAAGATAGATATGCTAGAATAGCATTGCTAGCCTCCCTGCTCTGTCACCATGCTCACTCTCTGCTGCTTCCAGGTTGGTGGGTGAATATTCATGAGCTTAAAGTGGAACTCCAGTGGGAGAAAAAAACTTTAGTACATTTCCTGCCCTGCTACATGAAGAAGCAGATCTGTACACTGCAGTTCTAGGATCTATAGATCTCTTATAAATTGATAAAATCATACCTGCTCCTCTGCTCTGGCCCCCACCTCAAGGAACCCAGAATCTACAGCCTGGCAGCTTCATGTATGAGCAAAAAGCAGGTGTGTCAGGGGCATGGATGCTGGGAGCTGCAGGATCAGCCTACATTCACGCTCCCTCACAATTCTGTTTAGTGAGGAGGCATGGCAGCGGGCGTGCAGAGATTTAGGTTCCCTGAGGTGGGGGTCAAAGTAGAGGAGCAGGTATGATTTTATCGATGTATAAGATCTATAGATCCTAGCACTGCAGTGTACAGCTCTGCTTCCTCATGTAGCAGGGCAAGAAAAGATTTCTCTCACTGGAGTTCCCCTTTAATGAGCAGAACTGTGGAAGCAGCAGGGAGACAGATGCAAGCAATACCAGCTTCTCTGCTCTATCCATCCCATCTTTCTGTCCTAGCATCTATTGTAAATGCAATATAATGCAATGCTGTAGATTTGCAGAAATCGGCAGCATTGAGTTATATTGCGTTTGTTTTCTAATGGACTGAAACTGTGCGCTCCGACAAATGCATACTTGCAAACTCATGCCTATTTTGGAATGTGTTAGTTGGATGGAAGCCTATGGATGCGTTTATGTTTCCGTTACATTGCGTTTGTGCTGCTGTACAACGGATCCACTAAACGGACAGCACAAACAATGTGAACCTAGCCCAATTTACAAGTTGATAATTTTGTGCGGCCCCCGAAGGATGGTAGAAATATCCATAAGGCCCCCTGCAGGGATAAAGTTCCCCACTCCTGCATTAGCAGATCAGGCTTCTACCCTTTGGATTAAGGCTGCATTCACACAGTGTATATAATGCGCCTTTGGGGACATGCGTTTTTTTTCCGTGTTTTACGACCGCGCTATTTAGTGCAGGTAAAAAAACAGCGGTGCATTCACACATCACTTTTTTATGGCCACAATTGTCCCCCAAAAGCGCAGGAGGGAAGTGATGTCACACAGGGGGAGGAAGAATCCTGTGTTACCCCCCCGTGTGACATGCAGTTTGGCCTTCGTAGTGTATCTATATACACTGCGAAAGCTAAATAAAAGTTAGCAAAAGGTATTAAATAAAAAAACAGAATGCTTATGACGCGCCCCAGGGCCAGGTACTCAGCTCTCAGGCGGTTTCAGTCTGTCTGGGATGTCACGGCCCGAGGCCGTGACCCTGGTGGTCAATGAAAAACGGGTAAGATAAAAGTATATACAATGTCGTGACGCCACCTGCAGTACCTGGTGATGCTCACCAGTGCTGCTAGAGTCCTCCGGTGGTCGATGGTATTGCGGCTTGGATGGATTAGTCCCCCGCAGGCGGGACTAGACCGCCGGCGCAGCGATTCTGTAAGTTAAACAGTTTATATGGGAAAGGATGCAGCAGAGTCGGAACTTAACTTCACCTGGTACTTTACTGAAAACTTCTACAAAGTCATTACAGTTCAGCAAGATGTTTCAATGGCAAATGCTACAGATACTGCAAGTGGAACTTCTGGCTGTTAGATGGATCCCTCACTGTGTACCGTTCTTGTTCCTTTCTTTCCTTTGCCTCCCAGTGGCGGTGAAGTCTGACTTCTTAAAGATAATCTAACCTCCTGTAGCGTCTCTTAGCTTCCTCTCCTTTGTGCCCGTTGGGTGAATCTTTTACGGTCCTTCGCAAGATCCCATCCCTAACCGATTTCCCTCTTGTGAGCTCTTTGGGAGTCGGGGCTGTATCTAAAATATCCCCGGTCATCAGATTCTCTGTGAGCCGTGAAGGAAATCACAGTTGCGGGCTCCGGTACCCGGTTTCTTCCTTTTGGAACTAACTCGCGACTGAGCCTACTGTTGCCTGCTTCTGTTCTTCTCTGGGATCTGTACTGTTTTGGGTCCCCCAGCCGAGGAGGCCCTCCTTGCTCCCTCCAGGCCGACTGCCTGGCTCCAACCCTCCAACTCCAACTAACTGACTGACTAGTTCCCCCTAGGGGTCACTATATACCTCTTGGGGTCCCTCCCACCTACTGCTCTAGTGTGTGGGTGTTAGTTCTAGGGTACCACCAACTGGCCATAGTTCCAATTGCAGTGGGGTGACTACACAGCTTTTATGGGTGCAGTTCCCCCTTTGTGGCACCTACATGGTGGGGAGCCACACTTACCCATCCGCCAGCTGTTCCCAGGACCCGAGGCATCCACGTCTGATCTGCTGCCAGGAACTTAAATAATCTGAGATTGGCTGGTAGCGATCATGTGATATGTTACGTGATATATCAGCTGATCGCTACCGGCCAATCACATTTTAAGGTCATGGTGTGCTCCCTGCTATTAGTGAACCAGTCTAATGATGCCTCTTGGACCTTATATCACACATTGGGAGGTGCCCCACCCTCTACTAGTAAAAGCCAGCCTCCTGATAGTAGCTGCTTCTCTGAAGTCAGAGAAGGGAGAGAGGGTGTCCACGTCCACACCATTCCTCCTGTTTTCCCACAAAATTAGATATCAGGGGACTTTCTGTTACTAAGGGCAAGGAGCACACCCCTTATGTATAATATAATGTACCAGAGGCTATTATCAGGAGACTGGCCGTTAACAACAGTAAGGAGCACACTCCCTAATAAAAAGGTTCCTGGGGCTATTATCTACCATCAGGTGGCTGACTATAACTGACAGAAGGGAGTAGGCGCCCTTATGTGTGATAAAATGTCCCAGAGGGAAGAAGTGAGTAGTGGGAGCAGCTCCTGGGTGACACTGAATTACAAGTGTTGTAAGGATAACAGAACTGCACTGTGCATCTCATCTTTATAGTTTACTAGTAAAAAGGCCCGATGCAATTGCATCGGGAGCGCGGTGAAATGAATTGTGTGTATACAGGCGGGTGAGTGGCTAGCAGAGTATACATGGGCTCTGTGGGTAGCAGACTATACAGGCGGGTCTGTGGGTAGCAGAGTATACAGACTGCTCTGAGGGTAGCAGATTATACAGGCGGCTCTCTGGGTAGAAAAGTATCGAGGCGGCTCTGTGGGTAGCAGAGTATACAGGCGGGTTTGTGGTTAGCAGATTATACAGGCGGCTCTGTGTGTAGCAGAGTATAGAGAAGGCTCTGTGGGTAGCAGAGTATAGAGAAGGCTCTGTGGGTAGCAGAGTATAGAGGTGGCTCTGTGGGTAGCAGAATATAGAAACGGCTCTGTGGGTAGCAGAGAATACAGGCGGGTCTGTGGGTAGGAGAGTATACAGGCGACTCTGTGGGTAGCAGAGTATAGAGGCGGCTCTGTGGGTAGCAGAGTATAGAGGCAGCTCTGTGGGTAGCAGAGTATAGAGGCAGCTCTGTGGATAGCAGAGTATGATGTGGCGGGAGGCTGGAGGAGTGAGGGGAGCAGAGGCTGGAGTGGTGAGGAGAGGTCCAGATGGAGGGGTGAGGAGAGGTCTGGCTGGAGGGGTGAGGAGAGATGCGGCTGGAGGGGTGACATCACCACTCGGCGGCAGGGCGTGGCTGCATGCTGGGGCTGATCGCAGCCCCAGTCACACGGCATTGTCGTCTGCGGCGGGTTGGGTGATGCAGAGAGGGATCAGTTCTTGCCCTCAGGTCACACATGTGACCTGAGCGGAAGGAGCGGATTGGGCGGTGTGTGGTAAAGACAGGACGGTCATCAGATTGGTCTAGGACGCCAAGTCCTGGGCAATGGGATGGGCGTCCTGTGTGTACAACACAGCGCCCAATCCGCTTGCAGGGGCGGCGGGGGCAGGCAATGGGAGTGAGCGGGGCGTGTCAGGCTTTGCAGGCTGACACGGTCCGCTCACTCCCATTGGCTGTTGCCGGCCACAGGACGACGTCCCTGGCTCCCGGCACCCGGCCACAGCCCGTAGACCGCTACTCCACCAGCATGGCGACATTGAGAGCCCAGCGGTGAGAGAGTGGCGAGGGGCGGAAGGCTCCGGCGGCATCCGGGCAGCATGGACCTCGCGGAGGGCGCGAGGGGCGGTGGCGATGGAGCGGGGCCGACGGTTGGCAGCGGTGTCAGGTAGTGCGGCTGAGGATGGAGGAGGCTGAGAGGCTGGAGGAGTCTGTGAGGATAGGGAGGCAGTGAGGCTGGAGGAGGCAGTGAGGCTGGAGGAGGCAGTGAGGCTGGAGGAGGCAGTGAGGCTGGAGGAGGCAGTGAGGCTGGAGGAGGCAGTGAGGCTGGAGGAGGCAGTGAGGCTGGAGGAGGCAGTGAGGCTGGAGGAGGCAGTGAGGCTGGAGGAGGCAGTGAGGCTGGAGGAGGCAGTGAGGCTGGAGGAGGCAGTGAGGCTGGAGGAGGCTGTGAGGCTGGAGGAGGCTGTGAGGCTGGAGGAGGCTGTGAGGCTGGAGGAGGCTGTGAGGCTGGAGGAGGCTGGGGAGGCTGTGGGAGGCTGTGGGAGGCTATGAGGCTGGAGGAGGCTATGAGGCTGGAGGAGGATGTGAGGCAGGAGGAGGCTGTGAGGCAGGAGGAGGCTGTGAGGCAGGAGGAGGCTGTGAGGCAGGAGGAGGCAGTGAGGCTGGGGAGGCAGTGAGGCTGTGAGGCTGGAGGAGGCAGTGAGGCTGGAGGAGGCAGTGAGGCTGGAGGAGGCAGTGAGGCTGGAGGAGGCAGTGAGGCTGGAGGAGGCAGTGAGGCTGGAGGAGGCAGTGAGGCTGGAGGAGGCAGTGAGGCTGGAGGAGGCAGTGAGGCTGGAGGAGGCAGTGAGGCTGGAGGAGGCAGTGAGGCTGGAGGAGGCAGTGAGGAAGGGGAGGCTGTGAGGCTGGAGGAGGCTATGAGGCTGGAGGAGGCTGTGAGGCTGGAGGAGGATGTGAGGATGGGGAGGCAGTGAGGCCGGAGGAGGCAGTGAGGCTGGGGGAGGCAGTGAGGCTGGGGGAGGCAGTGAGGCTGGGGGAGGCAGTGAGGCTGGGGGAGGCAGTGAGGCTGGGGGAGGCTGTGAGGCTGGGGAGGCTGTGAGGCTGGAGGAGGATGTGAGGCTGGAGGAGGATGTGAGGCTGGAGGAGGATGTGAGGCTGGAGGAGGTTGTGAGGCTGGAGGAGGTTGTGAGGCTGGAGGAGGCTGTGAGGATGGGGAGGCTGTGAGGCTGGAGGAGGCTGTGAGGCTGGAGGAGGCTGTGAGGATGGAGGAGGCTGTGAGGCTGGAGGAGGTTGTGAGGCTGGAGGAGGTTGTGAGGCTGGAGGAGGCTGTGAGGATGGGGAGGCTGTGAGGCTGGAGGAGGGTGTGAGGCTGGAGGAGGGTGTGAGGCTGGAGGAGGCTGTGAGGATGGGGAGGCTGTGAGGCTGGAGGAGACTGGGAGGCTGGAGGAGGCTTTGAGGCTGGAGGAGGCTGTGAGGCTGGAGGAGGCTGTGAGGCTGGAGGAGGCTGTGAGGCTGGAGGAGGCTGTGAGGCTGGGGAGGCTGTGAGGATGGGAGGCTGTGAGGCTGGAGGAGGGTGTGAGGCTGTAGGAGGCTGTGAGGATGGGGAGGGTGTGAGGCTGGAGGAGGATGTGAGGCTGTAGGAGGCTGTGAGGATGGGGAGGCTGTGAGGCTGGAGGAGGGTGTGAGGCTGTAGGAGGGTGTGAGGCTGTAGGAGGCTGTGAGGATGGGGAGGCTGTGAGGATGGGGAGGCTGTGAGGCTGGAGGAGGCTGGAGGAGGCTGTGAGGATGGGGAGGCTGTGAGGCTGGAGGAGACTGGGAGGCTGGAGGAGACTGGGAGACTGGAGGAGGCTGTGAGGATGGGGAGGCTGTGAGGCTGGAGGAGGCTGTGAGGATGGGGAGGCTGTGAGGATGGGGAGGCTGTGAGGCTGGAGGAGAGTGTGAGGCTGTAGGAGGCTGTGAGGATGGGAGGGTGTGAGGCTGTAGGAGGCTGTGAGGATGGGGAGGCTGTGAGGCTGGAGGAGGGTGTGAGGCTGTAGGAGGCTGTGAGGATGGGGAGGCTGTGAGGCTGGAGGAGGTTGGAGTAGGCTGTGAGGATGGGGAGACTGGGAGGCTGGAGGAGACTGGGAGGCTGGAGGAGACTGGGAGGCTGGAGGAGACTGGGAGGCTGGAGGAGACTGGGAGGCTGGAGGAGACTGGGAGGCTGGAGGAGACTGTGAGGCTGGAGGAGGCAGTGAGGATGGGGAGGCTGTGAGGCTGGAGGAGGGTGTGAGGCTGTAGGAGGCTGTGAGGATGGGGAGGCTGTGAGGCTGGAGGAGGCTGTGAGGATGGGGAGGCTGTGAGGATGGGGAGGCTGTGAGGATGGGGAGGCTGTGAGGATGGGGAGGCTGTGAGGCTGGAGGAGACATTTACTGTACTGAGCATGCCGAGTACAGTAAAAGGTCTCCAAACAGGAAGGCAGGGGTTAAAAAAAAAAAAAGTTAATGCTCACCTCTCCCCGAGCCCCCGCCGTCTCCTGCCGTCTTCCTCCAAGCTTCCGGTGGCTGCCGCAGGCTCCCAGTGTCTGCAGAGCTGTTCAAGTGCAGTTCAGGACCTGCGGTGATGTCAGAGTCACGTGACACCAGGTTACCATGGAGTAACCTGGTGTCACGTGACTGACATCAGCACAGGTCCTTGACTGCAGTAGAAGAGCTCTGCAGACACTCGGAGCCTGCGGCAGCCACCGGAAGCTTGGAGGAAGACGGCAGGAGACAGCGGGGGCTCGGGGAGAGGTGAGCATTACCGTATATACTCGTGTATAAGCCGACCCGTGTATAAGCCGACCCCCCTACTTTTGCCCCCAAAAACTGGGAAAACTTATTGACTCGCGTATAAGCCGAGGGTGGACTCCAGCACAGGTATACAACCCCAGCAGTGAGGTATACAGCAGCAGCCCCAGTGGTAGTATACAGCAGCCCCAGAGGTATATACAGCCCCAGAGGTATATGCAGCCCCAGAGGTATATGCAGCCCCATATGCAGCCCCAGAGGTATATGCAGCCCCATATGCAGCCCCAGAGGTATATGCAGCCCCATATGCAGCCCCAGAGGTATATGCAGCCCCATATGCAGCCCCAGAGGTATATGCAGCCCCATATGCAGCCCCATATGTATATGCAGCCCCATATGCAGCCCCAGGGGTATATGCAGCCCCAGGGGTATATGCAGTCCCAGAGGTATATGCAGCCCCAGAGGTATATACAGCAGCCCTAGTGGTGTATACAGCAGCCCCAGTGGTAGTATACAGCAGCCCCAGTGGTAGTATACAGCAGCAGCCCCAGGGCTGTATACAGCAGCAGCCCCAGGGCTGTATACAGCAGAAGCCCCAGGGCTGTATACAGCAGAAGCCCCAGGGCTGTATACAGCAGAAGCCCCAGGGCTGTATACAGCCGCAGCCCCAGGGCTGTATACAGCCGCAGCCCCAGGGCTGTATACAGCCGCAGCCCCAGGGCTGTATACAGCCGCAGCCCCAGGGCTGTATACAGCCGCAGCCCCAGGGCTGTATACAGCCGCAGCCCCAGGGCTGTATACAGCCGCAGCCCCAGGGCTGTATACAGCCGCAGCCCCAGGGCTGTATACAGCCGCAGCCCCAGGGCTGTATACAGCCGCAGCCCCAGGGCTGTATACAGCCGCAGCCCCAGGGCTGTATACAGCCGCAGCCCCAGGGCTGTATACAGCCGCAGCCCCAGGGCTGTATACAGACGCAGCCCCAGGGCTGTATACAGACGCAGCCCCAGGGCTGTATACAGACGCAGCCCCAGGGCTGTATACAGACGCAGCCCCAGGGCTGTATATAGAAGCAGCCCCAGGGCTGTATACAGCCGCAGCCCCAGGGCTGTATACAGCCGCAGCCCCAGGGCTGTATACAGCCGCAGCCCCAGGGCTGTATACAGCCGCAGCCCCAGGGCTGTATACAGCCGCAGCCCCAGGGCTGTATACAGCCGCAGCCCCGGAGGTATACAGGCCCCCCCCCCATCAAGCTCCAGGGCCCCCCCCTTGAGGTCTGAAAAATAAAAAAGAATCAATACTTCACCTGTCCGACGCCTTCTGCCGCTGTGCGATCCCCAGTTCCAAGTGAGATCTCTTCTGACAGGACCTGTGGTGATGTCAGAGGGGCGTTCCCGGGCACTCGCGGTCATGTGATACATATCACATGACCGCGAACAGCCAATCAGCGCTGGGAACGCCCCGGGAACGCCCCCCCTCTGACGTCACCACAGGTCTTGTCAGTACACATCTCACTGAATGAAGCCCGGGATCGCGTGTCGGCAGCTGCGGACGGCGCGACAGGAGACTGGCAAGTATGATATTCCTTTACAGGACGCCGCTCAAGGGGGGGGCCCTGGAGCTTGATGGGGGGGGGCCTGTATACCTCCGGGGCTGCGGCTGTATACATATACTCGCGTATAAGCCGAGGGGGGACTTTTCAGCCCAAATTTTGGGCTGAAAAAGTCGGCTTATACGCGAGTATATACGGTAACTTTTTTTTTTTTTTTTTTTTTTACAGTAGTGCGGGTCTGCGGCTCGTGATGACGCTGCGCGTCATCACTCGCAGTCCCGCAAAGCATGTTGGGATTCGGCTACAGTGCCCGAATTCCCAACTGCGGATTATATAAGTAGATGGGGGCACAGACAGTCCAAGAATTTATCACCCTGTGACACGGTGGCTCAGTGGTTAGCACTGCAGCCTTGCAGCACTGGGGGCCTGGTTTCAATTCCCACTAAGGATGACATCTGCAAGGAGTTCGTATGTGGTTTGTATGTTCTCCCTGTGTCTGTGTGGGTTTCTGCCGGGCACTCGTATTTCCTCTCCCACATTTCACAGACATACAGATAGGACGTTTAGATTGTGAGAACCAATAGGGACAGTGTGCAAATGTAAGTAAAGTGCTGTGGAATTAATAGTGCTATATAAGTGAATATATTAGTATTATTACTCTAGAGTACCCCTTTAATGAAATAATAGATTCACCAGAGCTCCATTTTGTATTGAAGCACATGTGCTCTGATGGATGGAAAAGACAGAAGAAAACTATTACAGTCCAGGGAGACTCCAATCCGATGTGCCCAGCTAATAACAGATCCGTGTGATGTGTAAGCCTTTTACTCAGTTTGACATAGAGGATGTGGGAGACTGTTTAGTCTCCACAACTGGACTCTTTAGAAAACTCTTGAGCAGGGGGTGGCGGCAGTGCAGACATGTATTCCTCAGAGAGGAAAAGGGCCTGCATGTACCCCCATGTAACAGAGGGAAGAAAGGAGTGTCACAGGAAGGGGGGTGATGAATGCAAGAAAGGAGCAGCTATGAGGGCAAAGCACAAAGAATGAAAGGAGCGCTAACATCTGACGAGAGATCTGAAAGTGTGGAGAACTCACATCTGAAGCTCTCTCTGTTCTTGTACACATCCGTCTGCTTTTAACTTACATTCATGCACATTTTACACTGGAATCCTGATCTATACGAAATCAGAATCGAAGAAGATTAAATAATTAGAAGCAACAAAACTAAAAACATTAAATACTTAGTCAACCAACCTCAAAACGTACCAACATGCAGATTAGGATATAAATACATATATTTAGCTCAGCAGTAATGCAGCTGAGATGTTGTACTCAATAGCCCCTGGCTGTTTTCAGTGAGGTGTGTGCTGAAGATTTCCATGAATTTCTCCCTGAATCTTCTCCCTTCTGGAATGCTCATTAAACTCAAAGGCCTTTGCCCGTATTTCACTAGTTATCATACACGTAAACGCTTGCCAAAAGATGGTGCAGATCGAATACTCGATTTTGCATGTAAAAAGACATTAGAAAATGTTTTTTTTAACGTTTCTTCAATTTTTAGAGTGCAAAAATAAAGTAGATTTATGGCATCTCAGTTTTTTATTAATACTATGTAGCAATTTTAACTGATAAATGGCTTAAAAAATTATATTATTTCAACGTTTATATTTTAGACTACAGATCAAACTTCCATAAAAATTTAGCATAGCTTAGCCTTTGAGAGAGCCACTGGCCCCAATTCTTCAACGTCTATACCAGAAAAGTGGATCGCCTTTTTTTTTTCCAACTTTCGACATGTTCATTCCAGTCCCGGCCAGCTCCGTCAAAACAGGCAGAGCTGGGGCAAGACCAGGCGAGGATGTAGCAACGTCAGGCCATTTAATTAATGACCAAAAGCAGTGTACCTCATGCCAGAAATCTTACTCCAGTCCTTGGTGACTGTAGTAAGATTTCTGGCGAGGCGCGCAGAAGATGCGCCTGATTTATTAAATGAAGTGTACTTCTTACAGAATCTGGCTCCCATCACTCTGCCATGCTCCTTCATTAAGACTGGCGTGCCCTTAAGACATCCATTTCCTTTAAGCTCCGCAACATATTAGAGAGGGTCAGTTGGAGTTTGTCCCTTTGACTGCAGTATTTTTTGCAGTAAACAAAAATATTTATTTTCACAACTTCGTTTTAAACTAATCACAAAGAAAAAATCACCATACACAACTGATCCTTCAGACTCGGTTTCATGCAGTACTACAATTCTATATCTGCCATAGGAGCCACCCCATGACAATACACATACAACCTTCACAGATTTCATCATCATTGGAAGACTGTATGGCAAGGATCTGCCATAAAGTGCACCATCACTATGGCAACAGACTACAACAAGGGATCAGGCGTCCTCTTGTTGTAGTCTCTGGGATCACGGTGATGTTGCACTGTATGGCAGATCATTACCATACAGTGCACAATCACCATGACCCCAAAGACTACAACAAGAGGACACTTGATACCTTGCTGCAGTCTCTGGATGTAGCAGAGGCGATCAAGCATCGTGGGACCATCGTTTTGGACTACGACGGAGGGTATGTGAGAGTAATAAAGATGGAGTCTGAATTTTGTTTGTTTTTTCCCCTAATAAAAAAAGTTCTCCGTGTGGTGTATTTTTTTTTTGACTATTTACTAGAGATTCCTAATGGCCGGTTCAATATTGGCCCGACATTATGAATCTCTGGCTTAGTGCCAGATGCCAATAAAAAAAGTCGGCATTAACCCCTTTATTACCTAGTTTGCCACCAGCACCAGGGCAGCTGGCAGATTCTGGGTACAGGGCTAGAAAGTGGCACTTCAATTACTGCGCCATTTTCCGGGGTGGCCACACGCTGCAATTCACAGCATGGGTGGCCCAGAACGCTTGGGCCTCTCTATGCTGAGGATAGCCCGCAGCTGCCTAGTTGTACCTAGCTGGAACAAAAATATGGTGAAGCTCCACGTTCCCCCCCCCCCCCCAAATTCTAAAAAAAAAAAAAAAAAAAAAAAATAATTTGTTGGGCTTCGCTGTATTTTTGGTTGACAGCCAAGTACAACTAGGCAGCTGGGGGTGGGTGGCAGTCCATAGCTGCCAAGTTGTACCTGGCTGGAAACTAAAAATATGGCAAAGCCCACATCATTTTTTTTTTTTTTTTTTTTTTTAATTACTTCTACAACTAAAAAAATGTGGAGTTTCGTCATATTTTTGGTTGCCAGTAAGTTACAACTTGGCAGCTGGGGGCTGGAATCCTCACAGTGGACAGGCCTAAACATTCTGGGCCCCCAATTCTGCAAATTGCAGCCCACAGTCACCCCAGAAAATGGCACATTCATTAGAGGTGCCATATTCTGGTGCTTACCCAGACTCTTCCAGTTACCCTGGTGCCGTGGCAAACTGGGTAATAAAGGGGTTAAGTCAAGCTTTTTTATTGGCAGCTGACACTAAAAGCCTGAGTTTCATAAGGTCGGGCTAATGTTTGACCCAACCAATAGGAATCTATAGTAAATAGTAAACGCACAACACTCAGAAAAATAATTTTATTAGAAGATAAAACAAACATCTCAACTTCATTTTATTACTCCCACATAACTCTCCACAAACCCTTTATCCAGAATCTGCAGAGAGAAAAAGCGTCCTCTCCCTGCAGAGTCTGCAATCACATTGACTGCAAGGACTCGCTGAGTGACGTCACCTGCGGCAGAGTGCCACAGGGGAGTGGTGATGTCACTCACTGAGTCACCACGGCTTCTCGTGGAAGTGAACTCAAAATGTTGTCACTTGTGGGGGTTTCTGCTGTTTAGGCACATCGGGGGCTATCCAAAAAGGACATTACAGCCACAGACCATGCCATCAAAATCTGTGTTCCAAAATGTCACTCCCTCCCTTCAGAGCCCTGCTGTGCGCCCAAACAGTGGTTTTCCGCCATATATGGAGGTATCTGTTTACTCAGGAGAAATTGCTTAACAAATTTTTGGATCCATTTCATCCTGATGCCCATGTGAAAATAAAAAAAATAGAGGCTAAAAACATTTTTGTGGAAAAAAAAGTACTTTTTCATTTTTACGATCAATTTGTGAAACACCTGGGGGTTTCAAAGTGCTCACTATGCATCTAGACAAGTTCCTTGGGGGGGGTCTAGTTTCCAAAATGGGGTCACTTGTGGGGGAGCGCCAATGTTTAGGCACACAGGGGCTCTCCATATGCGACATGGTGTCCACTAATGACTAGAGCTAATTTTCCATTCAAAAAGTCAAATTGCACTCCTTCCCTTCAGAGCCCTGCAGTGCGCCCAAACAGTGGTTTACGACCACATATGGGGTATCGGCGTACTCAGCAGAAATTGCACAACAAATTTTCGGGTCCTTTCTCTGCTTGTACCTTTGTGAAAACGCAATAATTGAGGCCAAAATAAAATTTTTGTAGGAAAAATTAAAATGATTATTTATTCCTTCCATTGCTTTAGTTCCTGTGAAGCACCTGAAGGTTAATAATCTTCTTGAATGTAGTTTTGAGTAGGTTGACGGGTTCAGTTTTTAGAATGGTGTCACTTGTGTGTGTTTTCTGTCATGTAAACCCCTCAAAAGGGACTTCATTTTTTTAGTGGCCACATATTTGGTTTTGTAAATTTTGCTGGAAAAATGAAAAGTTTCTTATGAACTTTGAACCCTTATAACTTTCAACAAAAAATAAAAAAATGTTGTTTCCAAAATTGTGCTGATGTAAAGTAGACATGTAGGAAATGTTATTTATTAACTATTTGTGTCACATAACTCTCTGGTTTAACAGAATAAAAATTGCGAAATTTTCGCCAAACTTTCGATTTTTTTCACAAATAAACGCAAAAATTATCATCTTAAATCTACCACCAACATGAAGCCCAATATGTCACGAAAAAACAATCTCAGAATCGCTAGGATCCGTTGAAGTGTTCCAGAGTTATTACCTCAAAGGGACACTGGTCAGAATTGACAAAAAATGACCAATTTAGTAAGGTGAAAATATGCTGGGTGGCGAAGGGGTTAATGGATGTGATCCTCAAACCAGATGAGAATAGAACATGATTTGAGTCACGGATCTGTTAAAACAGATATGTGTATGGGACAGTGAAACTGTGGATCACTGCGGTCAGTTTAAAGGGGACCTGTCACCGGGTTTTTGCAACCTAATCTGAAAATAGCATTATATAGGTCCTCAGATTCTGATTCCAGCAATGTGTCACTTACTGGGCTGCTCAGTGTAGTTTTGATAAAATCACTGTTTAATCATCTGGAGATTATCATTAGCAGTCTACTTGGCCTGCTGCCAGGTAGTCTGGCATATTCAAATCTGCAACAGAGAAAACAGTAATTTTATCAAAATGACAGCAAGCAGCTCAGTAAGCGACACATCACTGGAATCGGGGTCTCTATTTCTACATTATGCTGCTCTCAGATGGGATGGCAAAAACCTGGTGACGGGTTCCCTTTAAAACCAGGAGGCAAACAGACATGTCACATGTACTTGTGACTGCAGCCTAAGGGTTTATTTCACTTTTATTTTGTGTCTAGTTGGACTGTCATACTTGTACATTTCCGTGTGAATACAATCCGTGTTGGATTGCAGTAAAATAATGCAGTATGGTAAATACAGGTAAGGGCCCTTTCACATCAGCGTTTTTCAATCGCGGCAGATGTGGTGAAAAAAACGCATCTGCCGCGATTACCGCATACCGGCTGCACTTGCAGCACGGTTGCGGTAAACGCATACAATGTATAGGCGGACTTGCGGCAAGTGCGGTTTTGGCACTTGCGGCAGGTGCGGCCGTGAAAAAAACGCGGCTGACAGCATTTTTTTTCGCGCCGCACCTGCCGCAAGTGCCAAAACCGCACTGCCGCACCTGCCATATAGTCGCTATACAATGTATGGCGTTTACCGCAATCGCGCCGCAACCGTGCCGCAAGTGCAGCCGGTATGCGGTAATCGCGGCAGATGCGGTTTTTTCACCGCATCTGCCGCGATTGAAAAAAACGCTGATGTGAAAGGGCCTTAATACGGACAGGTTTACACCGACACCAGAGTAATGAAGAAGGAACGTCATAAAATAAATAAAGGGGCAAGGTTGATGTAAGCTGCCACTGCTCTGTTGGGTGAAGGTGACACATTAAGCACATCTGGAAGATGGATGCTCCAGAGAGGATCCCTGGCAATCAATCAATAAAGATAGTTTAATTGGTTTATTGTCCCTGCAGGTTTCTTATCTGCATGTACAGACACACACTTTCTTCTGCAACCTGGGGAGAATACATATAGAGTTTCAGCTTTCAGTCATTTCATTGACCCCCGCATTATATGGATACAGATTCTTCTATAAAGATTATCATTTCAACATCGCTGCAAACTTCACAAGTAAGGATTCAGATACATTAGAATTCTGTTCAATAACTTAATACACAGTTTTGTTCATGCTAGATTTGAAAAATGTATTTAATGCTGCCTCATGCAAACAGCCATAGTATGGCTCTGTACAGACTAAAATAGTGCTACAGCACCCAGGTCTCTAACCATCCCATTATCTACTCAGTCTGCATCATGCGGAGGGAAGATGAAGAAAGGTGCTGCCATACATCTCAGATCTCATGGGAGCCCCACCAAAAAGGCAAGGGGGGGGAAATGAGTTACTGAAACTGGCAAAGTTGGGTGACTGTTCTCATGTGTGTACAGGATCGCTCCTGACCTGCAAATGCCTCAGACTTCATAGTCAT
Organism: Allobates femoralis; assembly: GCA_033576535.1. NCBI lineage: Eukaryota > Metazoa > Chordata > Amphibia > Anura > Aromobatidae > Allobates > Allobates femoralis. The sequence continues at coordinate 258,017,249 of JARQOC010000004.1, forward strand.
ATACACTGCTAGAAGTACCATATTATGGCTAAGCATGATCCACCGATATCCAAGATTATTACAGCTGCAATGATCAGTCCCGGTAAGGAGCGTTAACATGGTTCAAGCAAAAAACTCTGAGGCTTTGCCTTGCTTTACCTGTGAATGCCTTAGTATTTACACAAATAGCCAGCTTGATATATTATGGATATTTTACACTTGAAGCATGGTTTTAGTGGAGAATGTGGCATCATATCAAGTACTGTGTGGTATAGATATCTGTATTCGTTTAAGTGGTATTCCCACAAAGTTATTTTTAATCTATAGATCAAGGAATAATAATAATTTCCAAAATAGGATGTGTTTAAAAACAAATTCCTGTGCTGAGATATGCAAAGATATAAAAGTTTTTGTATTAGGCCCTGTGCCCATGCTGGCACATAAGCTGCACATTGTTACGGGGCCTTTGTAAAATGTACGGCAAATGCACGTTATATTGGCAGGCCAGCAACGTCATGTGACTTTGGGTGTGCTGTGCTGACGTGTGCGATTTGTAGTGTAGCGTATTTGGTGCAGATTATTACATATCAAAGACCCGTAAAAATCTGCACCCTGTCAATTATTGCCCGGCGCTAACCTTCCGTACTCCAGGCACTTTTTGGTTTCGGCTGGGTAGGGGGAACGTGCGTAATGCAGCTGAAACCAGGAAGTGCCTGGAGTACGGAAGGTAAATGCTGGACAATAAGGCTACGTTCACACATCGCGTATTTTGCGCGTTTTTTTACGCGCGTATTTGCTCCAAAAACGCATGTGCGTCTGCATTTTACAGCAAAGTGAATGGACATTCACTTTGTGCCTTGCGGACATCGCGTAATTAAACGCAGCGTTTTTGGAGCAAAAAACGCGCGCGTAAAAAGAATGAACATGTCAATTCTTTGCATTTTTTTACGCGCGCGTTTCCATAGGCCCCATTATAAAACCGCGCGTCTAAATGCGCGATTGAAGTAGAAGAGAGTTGTTCTCTCGCGTATTCTTATCGCGTTTTTAAACTCGTGTTTTTCCCTTGAAAAGACGCGCGTAAAAAAACGCGATAAAATACGCGAATGTGTGAACGCAGCCTTATTCACTAATACGTTTTTGATGTGTAATTCTGCAAAAGGCAGATGCCGATTTGGTGTAGCAAAACCTGTAACACCTTTTGAGCGTGGGCACAGAGCCTTATAGCCCAGAATGACTTAGAGGCTGTGCCCGATTCCTTAATGTCCAATGACTTCCTGGCAGGGGACTATAAGGCGATACATGCTCTAGCCACAGAATACACTGCACTTCCACTACACACAACACTATTTGCCTGGACACATGATTTGGGAGCTGGGAAACAGAAGGATATCTGACAAAGAATAGTTGCCTCCAGTAAAAATTCCCGAGGTCTAATGGTACCGTTACACAGCTCAACATTGTTCAAAAGTGACGTTTTGAATGATGTTGAAACGACATAGTTAGTGAGTCGTTGCGTGTAAACGCATGATTCAACAACAATAGTTGTTCAAGTCGGAGTTGACAGGTTTTCCTGCATGCAGGAAAATCTGTCAACTTAAACAACCTGCGTCATCGTTCAGTCTGACACCGCAATAGTGATGTGACAGCCAACTTCGCCCATTCACAGCAGTGAGCAGGGATCGTTTGCGGTGTTTGCGAACGATCCCTGCTCACAACATCGTTGCCGAGTTGTCCACGATATCTATACGTGTGACATCTCATCAACGATGTCTGCTACGACCGCACGCACCTTGATCGTTGCGGACATCGTTTCAACGTTGAAGCGTGTGACGGTACCGTAAGACGTATTCCCAATAGGCAGCCATTGAGCTCCAATTTAGATTCTAGAGAGCAGATCAATAAATAATAAATCTGGAGGCAGTAAGGTCACGATGGTCAGTTCCACATTTGCACCATTAGGGACGTCTTACAGTATGAGAGATCTAGGATACAACATAAATAATGAATGCATTTATGAACATGTAATCAATTGAACCCCGGCACCATAAAGAACTCTTGACGGCCAGTACAGAGACATATATTACACAAATGAGCATTTCTTCCCCTGTTACATTAAAGAAAAGCAGTTTTTCTTGTAAAAATAAAATATTATAGAGGTTGCTTATGTTAATGCTGCAAGATCAGCAAAACCAGGATTTACGTTATTAATAAACTCCTTTGATAACTTTACAAACAACATTGTGAACCTAGTAAAGAGAGGTGGAAAGGTCTTCTTGGTGTATAAAATCCAAATTATAGCATTGCCCATGGCAACCTGCTACTGCGTACACCAATATAATAAATCCCACCTCTTCTGTTAATACTGGGCTTGAAATGACCCCTGCTAATCAAGAGGGAAAGTTACTGGAGAATAAATTCTTACAGGATGATGTAGCCGAAATGATGATGAAGCTTTCAAATATTACAAGCTATAAAAAAAATAGGAGCCAAGACATTTTTCTCCTATTATTAGGAACCAGTTATCGCCTGAAGCAACCTCCTGTTCCCAGTGACTCAGGGGTTATGTGCACAAATGCCAGAACATAAAAATGGAAACCTGTTAAACTTGCCGAATTAATAGACATTATAATAGCCTGCTCTAGAGACCGCTCTGTGCGAAGCCTGACAAATGGAGAACAAGGCAACACATGGAAGTCGGATTCTAAATCAGCTTAAATGGAAGATTTCTATCCAACAGTATACGGGAGCCCTTTCATTTATTTATTATTTAAACAGGCCCCGCCATCTAACATTTCTGCACTCATAGTACATGTGATGCACCAATAGTTTTTCTTATCCATGAAATAAGCTATGAATTGGGCAGGCTAGGTGGAGCAGGTGGAGGTATGTCTCATATACATACACACACTCAGATTTATAGATGAGGGCAGAGTCAGTAGAAGATTTTTTAGCTCCCCGGAGTACCCCTATAAAGACAACTCCAGTAATACATTTACATGGCCAGTCAATTCCTCCATTACTGCGAAATCAGCAATTGAATATGCAAATGAGTCTGAAAAGCTATTTAGGGATCTAGAGCATCTGTCACTCCAGCTCTATTTCCTGCCTAGCACCACCACCTACTACTCCAGGAGGAGGAAGCGCTGGATGGGGAATAGAGCTGGAGTAACTGAGGCTTCAGATCTTCAACAACTCTTTAGTCTCAATTACATATCAGGTAAAACACCAATTTCTCAGTAATGGAGGAGCTGACTGGCCATGTACAGATACTGCTGGAGCCAAAAGGGCATACAAATATCTTGGAGTGTGAAATCCTGCTGACTAGACACTTTATAAAACTGCTTAGTAAGACACAAAAAGTATCTCAAATCTTCTAGTGCATAGTATGGAAGGTAATTTTTTGGCGCAAGCCAAGCCTGAATTTTGGCACATTTTACTTATTAAATGTCAGCAAATCTGTACATTCTAGGAGCAAAGTAGGGTCAATTTGATTAAACCATAAACCTATGCTAGACGTTTGGCGCTGCACTCTTATCTGGCAGAGAACGGGTTATTGTCAATTCTGATCAACCCATCCAAGCAATGCAATTCCTACTAACCGGACACTTTTTAGCCTTCTTCAAATGTCTAGCAATAGCACTCCTGGGCTGGAAATTATCAGTGCATTTATCACAGCATTACTAACCGCGCCAGCTCTCTGAGGCGGAACTGCATGCTCAATGCTTTATTTGTATTCAGCAGACCAACCTTTGCATTCTGCGCTGGGCTCTGATTATTTTCTCCGTTTTCCACCAGAATTCCTACCTAAGTAATCACTCTTGTGCCCTCTAGATCGTCCTCATTTCATCTGCTTTTACCTGTGCTCAGTCTGTTAAAGAACCAAGCGAGAAAAACAAAATCGTGAAAAGCTGAAGCACCTGTAAGGCCCAGTGTAACACATGATAGGATGCAAGATTGTAACTAGTAAAAAATGGGTTATCAAAATAGGTGTCATCTTAAGGGTTTTGGTTTCTGTTCTAAAACTAAAGGGGTTGTCATAGTAGAGGCCATCACGTTGTCTTTACACCTGCATTTAATATTACATAGCTAGTATTGACATGTACGGCCATCTTTATTATATGCAGAGGCTCGGGGAAGTGCACGGAAGGCTCGTGGATGTGCACGCAGGCTTGGGGAAATGCACAGTGGCTCGGTGATATGCACGGTGGCTCGGTGAAATTGTGAGGCCCAGTGGCGACATGATGATATCATCTGTAAAATGCTGCAGAATATGATGGTGGTTGTTACGGGCTCCAGTATCTCACAATCAACAGATCGAGAGATGAGTGATCAGCGCAAGAACCTTTATTGCTTGAAAACATAAAAATCCATAAAACAATCCAGCAGTATATTGTATGTTCATGTAATCCAGGTTTCGCAAATACCTTTTTGGAGCTGGTCTCAACTCAGCGTCCCACACACAAACTGAAATCGTACTGCATGTCCACAGAAAGACTCAAATCTTAGGGCCACGTCACACTAGGTGACGTCGCCGGCGACGGGCGGGAGCACGCACTTTTTGGTGCCCCGCCAGCGTCGCAAATTTACATGCGGCGACACCTTTGGCGACGCACCATCGATCTGACAGGCGGCGTCGCCGGTGGGGTGTCTAAAAATCCCAGCGGCGATGCCTTAACATGGGAGCTTATGGCTCCCATCGCCTGGCAGATCGCTGTCTCCCATTTACATGGGGTGATGTGTACACATTATCCCAGAGTGGTCACCTGGCTTCAGAGCGCTGCTCTGAAACCAGGCGACCACTCAAATGCATCACCCTCGCCCATTCACATTGGGCGATGCATTGGCGATATCGGCGGCAATAGGCCACACCCCGCGTCGCCAAAAAAAAAAAAAAAAAAAAAAAAACGCCGCCAACATCACCAGGTGTGACGGCACCCTTACTCCCTCCAATCACTTCCCAATCCAAACCAGTTCTATTGACACACTCCTGGGGGATGGGGCGGGTGACTAGAATGACCAAGTAAGGCTGCCTTCAGATTTGTAGATGCCTCCGCAGCGTTTTGAGGAGGCATCTGCATGCAGACGGCAGCCCCTATGTTTATAATGGAGCGCACGGCGGTCTGCAGATGCTTGCAGACCACCGTGCGCACCCATTCACTCCTATTTGTGATCTGTGCGCAGGCGGATGCAACATGTCGCGTCCCTGGTGTGGACAAGAGTGTGTGATCTGTACGCAGGCATCCGCCTGCGCACAGATCACATATAGGAGTGAATGGGTGCGCACGGCGGTCTGCAAGCATCTGCAGACCGCCGTGCGCTCCATTATAAACATAGGGGCTGCCGTTTGCATGCAGATGCCTCCGCAAAATGCTGCGGAGGCATCTGCAAATCTGAAGGCAGCCTAAGACTAGGTCCACAGGAATTCAATTATCAGACCCTCGGGAGTGTAATGAGCACACAGGATATGGGGAAGGGGAGCATACACCGTAAAGGAACAGCACTTGTAAATGCAGTAAAATATAACCCACCATATCACACCATCACAGTGCTATATGAGCAAGTAAAATAATGGGAGAAGCTTGTATTAAATAGCTCAAGCAAGAAAAAAAACACACTCCTAAAATGGGAACCATCTATACTTCAAATGGACATTATTTCTGTGTTTCTCTACAGGTATGTTTGACACTATGGCCCAGCACCCAACTTTAATGCTGTTTTGATATATTTTTTCTGCTGAAAATATCTAATTCTAGCATCAATGTAACGGTCCTTCCCCCTGCCCCCCCCCCCCAATGCCTGTTTATGATCCTTTGTTCAAAACATGACTGAGTGACCATTTGGTGCAGCCTTGCTTGGTCATGGGTGAATGGACTCCAGTTCCCTCCCCCTTTCTCCACACCTGAAATCAGTATTAGTGAGCATATTAAGAGCATTTCTTATGGCGGGTTTACACGCCGCGATATCGGAGTCCAACTCCGATCCAACTCTGACAAAAAGTCACGTGGTTCGCGAGTTGGACCCAATATCGGGCGCGCGTTGTACGGTTTGAACGTACAACGCGATGCTAGAACTATGTCAAAACGATATCGGGGTTGAATGAGCGTGCTATTCAACTGCCCGATATCGCATGGCCGTTGTAGCAGCATCGTAGCGTGTAACAGCACAACTACGATGTGTACTCGCAACTCACCCATTAACTCCCATGTTAAATGGTCGTTACTGGGTTGGTGGGCGTACACATCGTAGTGACGTTGTTTCCCGATATCGCAGCGTGCAAACCGCCGATGCGATATCGGGAAAAGCGCTCAAAAAATGCGCGTTCCCGGGCCGTTGTCTACGATATCGCCACGATATCGGGACGTGTAAACCCACCATTAGTCTGCCTCAGACATGTCTGATCTAAAGTGTTAAGATATGAAATAGACCAGAAATTGACTGGCATTGACTGGGATAGACTGGAAGGTAATGACAGACAGCCACTCAAACAAGGTCTATAACTCTATTCTCTACTAATCATAACCATGTCTTTAACTTCACTGTTTGTGTTTCTATGTGCCATCACCACCAACTTGTATCACCCTATCCACCCCCCATCCATCACCACTCATCCACATCAGCCCCTCTCTCCTGCCCTACGCTATGTACAGCTCCCATGCCATCTTCAGTTTACTGAGGATTCTCAGCTGATCATATTCTAACGTGTCATAATAAACCAATTCAATAATAAACCAATTCCTAAATCTAAAAACTATCTGCTCTTCGTTTTTTTGCTGCTGCTCCTGTCAGGTGATATCTCCCCCAACCCTGGTCCGCCCTCTAACTTCAACTCCTCTCCCACCACACAAAGAAACCCCACTAACCTTATCACCATTAGGGGGCCGTCACACGGAACGATATCTTGCCCGATATCGTTTAAGCGATCTCCTTTTTGATCGCTTAAGCGATATCGGGCAAGATATCGTTGCATGTAATCAAGCGATTTACGATGGTAAATCGCTTGATCGTGACATCGCTGATCTGAGGTTCGGTTCTCAGATCTAGCGATGAACGATGCAACGATCTGCATTCATCGTGGTGTATGACACCACGATGATCCATCTCCCAGCGACCGCGCCTATGCTGGGAGATGGTAACTATGGTACACGTCGGGTAACTAAGCGACGCGCGGCGCCTAGTTACCCGATGTGTACCATAGTAACGAGCGAGATCGCTGCTCCACATCGCTGGTGAGTCTGTCTGTGTGACATCTCACCAGCGATGTGAGCGATATTGTAAGCGATTGCGCGTGCATGTGATCGCTTACAATATCGCTAAGGATATCTCAGCGTGTGACGGCCGCCTTACTTGCACTCCTTCACCTCCCTCGTAACTGCGCTCTCTGGAATCCACAGTCTGTATGCAACAAACTTCCCTTCATTCACAATTACTTCCTTACCAACTCTCTTAACCTGCTGGCCGTCAAAGAAACCCTGGATCCAGGATTCAGACACTGCTTTCCCTGCGGCGGCCTACATTTTTCTCATTCCCCTAGACCTGGGAACAGACACTGTGGTGGAGTTGGCCTCCTCCTGTCCCCATAATGTTCTCTCCAGGTCATTTCCCCAGCCCAATCACTCTCATTCCCTTCTTTTGAGGTCCACACCATTAGGCTATTCCATCCCCTCCCCCTCAAAGTAGCAGTGGTATACCGCCTCCCAGGGTCACCCACCCAGTTCGACCATTTCTCCGTGTGGCTCCCGCATTTCATGTCCTTAGAATTACCAACCCTTATTTTGGGAGACTTTAACATCCCCATAAACAATCCCATCTCCCCATCTGCATCCCAGCTCCTATCTCTAACCACCTCTCTTGGCCTCTCACAGCTCTCAACCTCTGAGATGCACAAAGACGGTAACAACCTGCTCAACCTCCTCCTTAGATAATTCACCTCTTCTCTCCGACCACCACATTCTCTCCTCACTCACTAACCCTCGACCACGACAGCCCAATCCTACCTATCACACATCCAGAAATCTACAGGCCATTAACCCTCATGCACTCACAAATTCCCTCATCTCATCACTGTCCCCAATCTCTTCAATCTCCTGTCCAGATCAGGCAGTAAATCACTACAATGACACGTCAGAAGCCCCTGGACCAAGTAGCGCCCCTCACCCTCAGAACCTCCAAACATAGAACAAAACAGCTCTGGCTCACACACAAACTCGGGGAAAACTCGCTCACCAGGAGACATCATCCATTATAAATTCATGCTCAAAACTTACAACTCTGCTCTCATCTTGCCAAACAGACCTACTTCACCACCCTGGTCTCCCTGCTATCCAACAATCCAAAAATCTGACACCTTTCACTCTCTCCTCAGTCGTAGCCTCCCTGGCGGTCTGTTTAGTTCTAGAATTTTTTGCTAAAAGCGGCTACCCGCGTTCGCGGCAGATGCGGTACAAAAACCGCATCTGCCGCACTTGCCACATAGCTGCCGCACTTGCGGCGCGGTTGCGTAATCTGCATAGGAACCAACCACCGCGATGACCCTCATACACTGTAGATATGTGCCCCTGCAGCCTAGTAAACCATTAGCAGCACTGTTGTTGTGTGAAAAGTGGCTGCAGTAGAAGTGAGATAATGATTTTATACACTTACATGCCTGCGTACTTGAGGCGTATCCCTGTGTGCTGCACTTGTGGGCTGTGCTCATCATGTCTGCTCTCCCCTCCCTTATGCACGCCCCTCTCAGCCTGCTATAGTGATGTGAGGCTGATTGCGTCATAAAGGGGCGGGCTAAATCGCGGCATCCCGGTAGCCCCACCCCCTTATGACGCAATCAGCCTCACATCACTATAGCAGGCTGAGAGGGGGCGTGCATAAGGGAGGGAGAGCAGACATGATGAGCACAGCCCACAAGTGCCACACACACAGGGAGACGCCCTCAGTACGCAGGCATGTAAGTGTATAAAATCATTATCTCACTTCTACTGCAGCCACTTTCACACAACAACAGTGCTGCTAATGGTTTACTAGCTGCAGGGGCACATATCTACCAGTGTATGAGGGTCATCCGAGGTGGTTGGTTCCTATGCAGATTACCGCAACCGCGCCGCAAGTGCGGCGCAAGTGCGGCAGATGCGGTTTTCTCACCGCATCTGCGCGAACGCGGTAAGCCGAGCCTGACTCGGGGTTACGCTTCTGTAGTGAATGTTAACCCGAGTCAGGCTCGGAATAACGCTAGGAAGGTTAAAGTGCAGGCCACATCACTGACTTCTGTGCTGATGACCTGGCTTCTTACTTTATGGAGAAAATAGACAACATCCGCCAGGAATCCGCTCCCAGCCTCAAGCGCTGCCACTCCCATTATTCCCCACATCCCCTCTGGTTCACTCTCCACATTTGACCCAGTCACAGAAGAAGTCTCCAGGCTCCTCTCTTCCTCTCGTCCCACCACATGCACTACGGACCCCATTCCCTCACACCTACTCCAGTCCCTCTCTCCAGTCGTCACCACTCATCTCTCTCTCTCTCTCCCCTTCTGGCATCTACCCTTCCTCCTTTAAACACTCGATCATTACTCCATTATTAAAGAAAACCTCTCTCGACCCATCCTGCACAAATAACTACAGACCAGTCTCCAATCTCCCCTTCATCTCTAAACTCCTGGAACGCCTGGTCTACTCCCGCCGCACGGTTACCTCTCCGCTCACTCTGTTCTAGATCCATTAGTCTGGTTTCCGCCCCCTTTACTCCACAGAAACTGCCATCAAAGTGACCAATGACCTTCTGACGGCAAAACGTAATGGTGACCACTCTCTGCAGCTTTTGACACTGTTGACCACCATCTCCTACTCTCCATGCTGCATTCCATTGGCATAAAGGACACTGCTCTCTCCTGGCTCTCCACCCATCTTTCTAACCGCTCTTTCAGCGCATCATTTGCTGGTCCACTTCCTCCCCTCTTCCTCTCACTATTGGGATCCCTCACGGCTAAGTCCTCGTCCTCTTCTCTCTCTACACGGCCCCGATTGGACACACAAATCAGCACAGATTTGGCTTCCAGTACCATCTTTATGCTGATGACACACAATTATACACTTCAGTCCCTGACCTTACCCCTGCGGTATTAAAGAACACCAATGACTGTCTAGCTGCAGTTTCCAACATCATGTCCGCTCTCTATTTGAAACTAAACCTTTCCAAAACTGAACAACTTCTGCTCCCACCCTCCACTAACCTCCCTAAATCTGACATCTCTCTTAGTCTGCGGCACCACGATAACACCTAGGCAGCAGGCTCGCTGTCTGGGTGTTATGTTTGACATCAATCTCTCCTCCTCCCACACACAATCTTTTGTCCACTCCTGTCGCTTACACCTGAAGAACATCTCTAGAGTCCGTCCCTTTCTCACCATGGAAACAACTAAACCCTCACCGTGGCCCTAATCCACTCCCGCCTTGACTACTGCAATTCTCTATTAAGTGGCCTCCACCTCACTAGACTTTCTCCTCTCCAGTCCATCCTTAATGCAGTAGCCAGGATCACCCATCTGGCCAATTGTTAGTCAGATGCCTCTGCTCTGTGCCAGTCATTGCACTGGCTGCCCGTACACTAGAGGATCAAATTCAAATTGCTTGTTCTCACCCACAAAGCTCTTCACAGTGCAGCACCCCCCTACATTTCCTCCCTCAGCTCTGTCTATCACCCCACCCGTTCTCTACGTTCTTCAAATGACCTTCGATTAACTTCTGCACTAATCCGATCCTCCCACTCCCGGCTCCAAGACTTCTCCCGAGCTGCAACAATCCTCTGGAATGCTCTACCCCAACAAATCAGGACTATCCACAACTTGCATGGCTTCAGACGATCCTTAAAAACACATCTTTTTAAGGCAGCCTATCATACTCCCTAATAGAAGTCCTTTGCACTGTAGATAGTGAATGGGCTCTCTCTCTTGACATACTCATCTGCAAACTATGGGCTAACTCTCTTGACATTACTCTTCTACAATCTCCACCTAACCAAAAAGGTCTAGACAGACTGATGACCGTTCATGTAAGCTTATTTCTATCCCCTATTTCCTCAAGATGCCTGAACCATTAGTGCAATAAGCCCCTGTATCTTGTGCAATCCCTATCCCATTGTAGATTGTAAGCTCTTCTGAGCAGGGTCACCTTAATTTCTTGCTTTATTGTATTTTCTTTTTTACATTGATTCTATGCCTATTGTTTTGTAGCCAATTATTGTACTGTATTGTTCTCTACTGAAATTTAAATAAGTATTTTCTGTACTCTAACCACTGGATTGTAAAGCGCTGCAGAATATGTTGGCACTATATGAAGATTTATTTAATCTCTTAGACAACACCTGTAAAAGGTACCGTCACACGCGGCAATTTTGCTAGCAATTTCACTGGCAATTTGCTGGTTGCAGTGAAATCATGGACACATTGTTCATTTGTACCGTGCAACAAATTGAAAATGTGTCCATGATTTCACTGCAACCAGCAAATAGCCAGTGAAATTGCATGCAAAATTGAAATGATGCAGATCTTTCAGCTACAAAATTAACACCATTCCCGCAGCGGAAAAAAACGCAGCATGGACACAACACTTTAGAATTCCCATAGACCTTGCTGGTTGAGGATTTCACAGAAATCTGCACTTTTCCACAGCAAAATCCGCAGCATGGGCACAGCCCTTAAGTAACCTTCCACCATCAAAAATGACTTGGACATCCTTCTGACTAGTCATACAATTTCTGACATGTATAGTGAGAGCATATGAAGATTTTTTTTTTTTACACTACATTACAACCTGACATGTCAAAAAATTGAGATCAGATTCATAATATAAACTACCGTATATACGGTACATTAGTAAACAGATCACAAAGATTGGACAATGTTAATGTGTTTACTTTTGAAAAGTCATGTCAAAACCGTTGTAGAGTCCCTTTGGAAAGCTTCCCTATCAGGTATTAAATGCCTATCAGGATTATACAGTCACTTGGATTTTCTGATTTAACACACCAGTCTCAATAGGGTCTAAAATTTATGTAACTATACATGCAGTTTGTATTGAGAGATCTGGTGACCGATCCGGTTGAACCCACAAAGAATTAAACAAGAATTCTTACTAATGCGGCTTTCACATCTGCAGTAAGGAGTAATTCCCGGCAGATGTTGCCGCATCTGTCGGTAACGGCTGACTTGCGGCACCGATCCGGCAAGCCCCATTCATTCTCTATGCAGTTTTCGGTTGGGTGTGGCAAGTGAGGTATTGCCGAATCTGGCAGATCCGGCACTTTCAGCCACACAAAAAAAAGCTGCTAGTGGTTTTTTGCAGTAACGGAAGCGCCGCAAATGCCGGAATTTGGCAATACCGCACTTGCCGTATCCGACTGAAAGCCCCACAGAGGATGAATGGGGCTTGCCGGATCTGTGCCGCAAGTTGGCAGTTATAGCAACATTTGCTGGATCTGCTGGGAATTACACTTTACCACAGATGTGAAAGCATGGTTACTAGCACCTTGGATTTGATTCTTGCGGCTCATCATCCCTCAGTGGAGGCATATTCTTAGGCCGGCTTCACACCTATGGGGCTGGATGGAACCAGATGGCAGCTATGTGCCATCTGGTACCCATCTGTCCGGGAGGATCCGGGTGAATTCGAATTTTTCTCCCAGACACAAAAACGTTGCTTGCATAATTTGTGTGTCTGGGGTGAAAATCTGCCCAAAACGGATCCTCGGCAATCCGGCGCTCCCCAACATGGGAATCTATGGCGCCAGATCTCCCCGGTCTGATAAAAACATCGGACCCGGGATCCGGACGCCAGCTGCTGGACTTTAGCAGCGAGTGCTGCTAAACTTAAGCACCACCAGCTGTCCCCTCCAGAGGTTTCAGGACCGCAGCTAGCTCCCCGCGATCTTGAAATTTCAGCAGCTTCGGCCAGAGACATCGGCTGCAAACCGGACCGGATGGCATATTTGCCCTCCGGTTCTGTTTGCAAACAGCCCCGGACCTGATCACACCGCAGTGTGAAGCCGGTCTTATTAAATTGTTGTTTAAGCCATTGTACTATTGTTACTGGAGGACTATTATCCCTGTCTGATTGTTATTTATTTTGTGCTGTACGGACAGTTACTATTTAATTGACCCCCTTCTTTGTGTTCAATACTCACCACTTCCTCTCACTGAAGGTCCACTTTGTCTATGTACGGTTTCTGTGTACTGTTGTATTGTGTGTTTCTTTGTTGTTCCCAATAAAGATTTGTATGAATTGTTATTGGAAGTAGTTGCATCATTCAAACGTCAGGGTTACATCTGAATTGTGGTTATAGATTAGCATGGATGCGTTCCGGTGTGTTTGAAAAAATATGGTTGACACTTGAATCATGGGTTTATATAGATGTGAAAGCACCCTTAGGCTGGTTTCACACTACATTTTTTTAAATCTAGACGAATCCGGCTAGAACTGCATGCATCCACATGCGATTTCTTCCCCATTGACCTTCAATGGGGACACAGACTCATGCAGCGACATGTGGCTGCATACGGTTCCTGCCGAATCTGGCCGAGAATGGTTTTAACAGAAACCAAAAACGCAGTTAACTTTTTTAAGGTGTAAACAACCGGATCTTGGGCAATGTGGCCTAACAAAATGGTGCTCTATGGGACCTGGATCTGACGCAAGCTGGATCTGTTTTTTTTTTTTTTTTAGACTGAGCATGCCTAGAAGCATACCCACTTGGGGCGTTTATCAACAAGGTCATTTTTCAATTTTTCACCAGATCCATTAATAAAAAAAAAAATAAATAATAAAAAATTGTACACCACCTGATGCAACTGGCTGTTACTGCACCGGTACAATGCCAAATGCGTCAGCTGGATCAGTAATAAGACCGATGCTAGAGCATCCAGTTGCATCAGTTTTACAATTTCAGGGGGAAAGAGGAATGGGGTTTTCTCCGTATCCCCGCTGGATTAAAAAAACGATCGTGTGAAACCAGCCAAGACTTGTTAACCCCACCCCGTTAATTAACAAGTACATACCTTCAGACAGTAATCTGTAATGATTCAAAGGATGAAAAAATAGATTCCATTTAATATTTTGCATAAAACCTAAAATATATTTACTGGGGGTCAGTAGATATTTTCAAATTTTGACTTGCGCCTCATTCAGACGTCTGTGTATTTATGGGGGGGAGGTTTAAACAAGAGAAAAAAAAGTGACTTTTCATCAGAATAGTGGGTCAGATTTCACCATCAATCTGGTATCAGTTATTTATGAAATTCACAATCTTGTACCAATTAAGACAGTCTACAATGGGCACTGTTCAGATCACATTCGAGTGTTATCTGCTTCTTACGGACCCACTCACTAGTATGGGTGAGATTGATCTGCCAGTTAGATCAAAAATGGATAGGTCTATGTTTTGTGTGTTTTTATTTATTTTATTTTTTTTTGTGTAAAAAAAACAAAAAAAAAAAAAAAACAACCCAAGACAAAAATGAGTAAAACATAGATGTCTGAATGAGGCTATACTTAAAGGAAATAGGCAGAGGATAATAAATATCTATATGTAAAGCGCATATAATGGGATCAATATAATAGAGTTATTAATATTACAAATATGCAGGAGGGAATAAAGTAAGGGTTAATCTATGAAATCACTTTTCAAACCCTCCTCTCCCTCCCTTCTGCCAATAGATGCAAGGCCATGGGAACAAGTTGATGATCCAGAGAAGCAGACGGTGGAGGGAGCGGAGCACAGAGGGCTATGTGCATCTGCTGCCCGAGTTTCAAAGGAGAGTCGTTCTCCACGGTCGGCTGGTCAAACACAACATTAAGTGGCAAACAGTAAAAAGTTAATTGAATGTTTGCCAACAGATGCAAGACCCTCATTCTAATGGGATAATTAATTTCTTTGTTTTTATAAAAAATGTAAAGAGTGATCAATGCTTACACCCCTGAGGGTAATTGGGTGCATTCAAGGAAGACTCGGCACATAGGGCAACTAGATGCTTAGAGTGCAGGCCAGAAGTCAAGATGTCTGGATGAACAATACAGGGGTACCTGTTCACTTACAACCAGTGATACAAAATATTGATACGCATTCCTAATTAACAAGCATAAACTCTGATAACAGAAATTATTTTATTTTTCTTCCATAATTTTTGCTATAATATAGATGCTAAATAAGTCTCAAGGTTAAAATGTGGCAACGTCAAGTAGGACTAAACCATTAAGAAAATGAAATGTTTGTACAAGCGAAATGTTACACAGCTGAATGCTTATATGCCAAATATTCTTCCTAAGTGGCCCGGCCTCTTCGAGCCGTAAACACTACACCTCTGGGCTAACTGGGGCTGTGGTGCGGCTGTCTGCAGACAGAAGCTCTACAGGTTACTGACCTGCACGACAGAGGTCAGGCCACCCAGGGAAAGGGGAGAATTACACAAGGAGAGCACATTTCTGTAGAAAGATGGAAAGACGCAGCAACCAAAGCTCAGATTGCCCGATGGGGCCCGTAAGGAATTCATATCAAGAGTCGGAGAACTAAAGAAAGTGAAAAAAAAAAAGAACTGATTACAACAAAATATGGTTCTGATGCTAAGGAAGTACAATTAGAACAACCATGAAGGCTCAGTAACCAAGGACAGTTTGGTTTTTGCATCTTCTTGAGGGTTGGAACTGAGATATAAATACAGTAATGTTTGTTGTAGGCAAAACCTGCAGTCTTGGCAGTAAAGAAGCTGCTTAGAAAGGCAGATTTTGGAGTTTTTTTTTGGGTGGCGATTACGTGTCATTTGTTTACAGTACATGCTTAATAAAAGATTGTTTTATCCACCAAAAAAACAGCGTTTTCTCACTTCATTGATTTCTATTATATGTAAAAATGCTGAAATTAACTTGTTGCAGTTTAAAAAAAAAAAAAAAAAAAAATACAGCAGTTTTCCAATTAAGGAAAAAAATGCAAATGGTGTGCAAAAAAATAAAGCCATAGCAACAATATATAGGGGTGCAGAAATGTGACTGTCAAGAATTGGTAGAAGCCTAGGTGCTGTGATTGATGCCTTGGCTGTTGCCACCAGGGCTGTGGAGTCAGAGTCCATTATTTCGGTGGAGTTTGCATTGGATTCGGGGAAACTGAGGAGTCGGAGGTTTGCAAACGAGGGCTGCAGAGAGTCAAAGTCTGTGTTCATTTTGGTGGATTCGGATTCAGGGAAATTGAGGAGTTGGGAGGTTTGGTCTTCCAACTCCAGAGCCCTAGTTGCCACATTTTTGGCTTCTCATAGAATGGATCAGAATTGATCACTTGATGAATGAAATAACTAGTTGAGGAATGTTCTTGTGTTGTAGAAGAAACGTCATCACTGCAGTCCTGCATACCATTGTGGTGAGGAGAGGAAACATGGCGCTGGTCTGTCACTGAAAGCAGACGACACCTAAAATGTATGTGCCCACGGTGTGTTTCAGTCGCTGGCTCGTCTGTCAAAGCAGTAGTTTCCCTGAAGCAGCTTCATTGGCATCTCATTAGGCATTTTTGCAGCCTAAAACGATGTCAACGCCGTCTTTAACTCTATACTTTCAAGTGTGAAGGGTGGGAGGCCTCTGCCAGGTCCCTTTTAGATGCTTTTGACTCAGTGTTTAAAAGGCGTGACATAACAGAACATATGCTGTAATTGATGTTTTTTCTGGCGGCTCTTATTGTCCAGGCAGAATCCACCTGAAGAAAACGACACGTGGACATACCCCAAGAAGTGTTCACATCGTCGTTGAAACCCGTCACATAAAATAAAACACTGGACAAAATAGCGCAAGAAACTTTTAAGATGAAAAAATACAAAAACACAGAAAGCAGATGCAACACAGCCTAAATGCAAGAAATAGAAAAATCATCCAAATATCTAATTTTGTCTTTCATTGCTACTCCGAAAAACTACAAAACTGAGAAAATGACAACACATGAAAAAAGGGGAAAAAAGTTCAGCAACAGACCACATTATTCTCTACTGCATATCTATGCTAAATGGTGTTTAATGAACCATGGGGGTCACTGTCATGACTATGGGAAAAAAAAGCATCATTGTAAATGGAGCTCATGCAATCTGAGCCCTTCAGACGGAAACCCTCCTCAATGTAGATGACTAAATTAGGTCCCAATCCAGGCTCCAGAGTAAAACCAAATGATGCAGCCATTGAAAGGCTACCGAACTTCTACTGTATCTAGCCACAAAGATATCAAAGGAAGTTATTTCTCTCTTGACCTCTTTATCAGATCAACTAAAGACCAGAGGCTCCATATAGGAAGAAGGGGGGACCTGTGCTGGTGAAAAAAAAAGTTAAGCAACTTATCTTACACTGATCTTAAGTTACAGCCTGTAATAACTTAAATTGGAAACAGTCAACAAGCATGTTGGAAAAATTGTGTAAAGAAAAAAAAATCAAATACACATATGTTGTGGGGGGATTTATATATTATATACACACACACACACACACACACACCCCACCACACACCTAAAAAATAATATAAAAGGTTACACATACAGAACACAATGTAACTCCAAGTCAATCACACTTCTGTGAAATCAACCCGTCCAGTTATGAAGCAACACTGAATGGGAATCATTTTCTCCTGCTGTTGTACAAATGGAATAGATCACTGGTAGAAATGATAGGCAATTAGCAGGAGAGACCCTATATAAAGGAGTGGTTCTGCAGATCGTGATCAGTGTCCATTTCTCTGTTCTTATCCTTTTTTGGCCTTTTGTTTTGGTCACTTTTGCATTTTATCATTGGTTTTACCCCCAGAGGTAGCATGAGGTGGTGTCTACAACCCACAGACGTTGCTCAGGTAGTGCAGCTCATCCAGGATGGCACATCAATGTGAGCTGTGGAAATAAGGGTAAATGTGTCCAACCTAGCACATGGACCACTTTCTCCTCTTTTGTGCAAAGAAGAACAGGAGGAGCAGTGCCAGAGCCCTGCAAAATGATCTCCAGGAGGCCACTAATATCCATGTATCTGCTCGAACCATCAGAAACAGAGTCCATGAGGAGTCTTATATCCCAACAATATGCAGGGCAATTGTCATTTGCCAGAGAACACAGTTTGGCAGATTCAAAATTGCGCCCTGTGCTCTTCACGGAGGAGAGCAGATTCACACTGAGCACATATGACAGACGTGGCAAAGTCTGAAGACGCCATGGAGAACGTTCTGCTGCTGCCTGGGTCAGTAATGATGTGGGAGGCATTTCTTTGGTGGGCTGCATAGCCCTCCATGTACTAGCCAGAGGTACCCTGATTGCCATTAGGTACTGGGAGCAGATTCTCACACCCACTGCGAGACCATTTGCAGGTGCAGTGGGCCCTGGGTTACGTTTGGTATATAACAATGCTAGGCTTCATGTGGCTGAGGTGTGTCAGCATTTCCTAAATGATAGACATTGATGCTATGGCCTGGACTGCCTGTTCCCAAGGCCTAAATCCAATAGAGCATAACTGGGACATAATGTCTTGTTCCATCCACCAACGCTACGTTGCACCACAGACTATCCAGGAGATGACTGAGGCTTTAATTCAGGTCTGAGAGGAGATCCCTCTGGAGAACATCCGCTGCCTTGTACTTTCCAGGTGTTGTGGAGGTCAAACAGGCATGTAGAAGCCACACACTCTACTGAGCCTTATTTCCTTTTACAATGAAGTTGATTAAGCGGATGCACTCGCCGGCTTCAGAATGCGCACGGAGCATGCTCTGGAGCCAGCCAGTACACCCAGAAAGCCCCCACACTGCACAGGACTGGAAATGACTAGCCTTGGCGTCATACCAGGAAGGAGCAGCCCATTCGATTTCAAACGGCGGGAGCACATTGGAAATTGCCCACAGGTGCGTAAACCACAGAGTGAGGGGGAACATGGAGGTTAAGAAAAAGCCCATATGTCTAGACTAGGCCTCATGACTGGGGGGATAATGTAAGTAATAAAAAAGTTTATCAACCATTATACTTCACATTTCGGTCAGATAGGGATGCTTAGCGATGTACTAGGAGGCTACAGGGACAGGTGGCAATAGGTTTGGGGGCATAAATTAGCCAACAGGTTCCCTTTAATACTGAGCAGAGTTAAGGATGCCGAGACCCCACTTAAATCCCATATGAGCCCACATGCAGCATCCTATACACGAGGCCACGCACAACCCTTACATACAGTATGATCCCTCAGACAGACCTATGTATACAAGCACATCTCTCCTGTTTCCCCAGCACTGGGCTCCGGTCTCAGATACATGGCTCTCCACACAGTAGACACGATGTAGTGATGTAATTTCATTCGATATCTCAGGCGCACATGTAGCACTCCTGCAGACCAGTGGCCGCAGAATAAAACAACAGCTGAGATGGTGAACCATGTACCGCAAACCAAACACCCAACACACTCCTGAATCCCAATAACTAGGACTTTATGCCAGGCAAGGGAGAGGTGGGAGAGAGCTGAGTGGTGGGTGGAGTTTAGGGGAGACACCTGAGGAAAACAGGGAGGAGCTAGAGTTACCTTAGCAAAGCAGGTACCTGAGAGAAAGAGTGACAGTTACCTCAGGGAGTTGCTGTGCTGACGCAGAGGAAGGAAGGAGTAGGAATGGGACTCCTGACAGAAACAAACTAAAGAGAAAACTGGGACCCGGCAGCAAGTGTCATCTGGAGGCTGACCAGGTCAAAGACTGCTGACCAGGTGTGCAGAGGAAGGGGGGGGGGGGGTCTACAGTGGAAGACCGGCGTACGGAGCCACTGGGAGACCGGGTCGACTGCCAGGGTACCGGCCCAGTGAATGTGGCTGACTGTCATAAACCTCGGCCACCCCAATTAACTGGTGAGGTGAAGGGTCTTTATGCCCGAAACCTAACTGACATCACACCGAAGGAAAGGCCTCACGTAGGACTAAGATTGGGGATCTACAGGATACCCAAGGAAAAGTCTGCGACTGCTAGCCTGGAGGTTGTGAGCGGTTCTGAGGAGAGACCCAAAAGGATTGAGAAAGGGGGTGTATTGGTGATCCATCTCAGCTACTGTTTGGCTACCATTACCGCTCACTGCAGGACTGAACTAACGTGAATTGAGCAGCAAGTTAAGTACCCGGATGAAACTTGAGACTTGTGTGAGAAATGTATTATGCATCCTTAAATACCAATTGAGCACTTGAGAAGATGAAAGGCTGAGAGACCAAAGCACAGCTGTGAGTAGTAAGTTGCACCCCCATGGTCACCTCACTATAAACTACGTCAACATCTTCGGCAAGGGGATTAACCGGCCCTGCCTGTGGAGGGCTCATCACCTTGCTGCGACACATCATCCCCCGGAGCCGAGACTAACAGTGGCCGTCACATCTGGCTGCATACCACAGCTGGCGTCACAGTGACAAACACCATATTTTTCTTTTAAACCCCTTTTATACATTTTCCCCTTTTTATTTTCAGTCCCTCCAGGGCCAAGAACCGGTCACGGCCACTACAGTGACATACTCCAGTACCAGAGAACAGGGACTGGTCCCAAGTACCCACGGCCCTGGTGGGCGATGCACACATGCTAATTGGTGGAAGAAAAATTGGCTCCGTCCTCCACCAATATATTCACCTCCATCTAGATCTTCTTGAGGATGCAGATAGTTGTGACACAGACACGAGCAAGCTGGTTGAGGGAGGGCATGGTGCAGTCCATGAACTAATGTTTTCAGTCCATTGGCTGTCTCAGTCCATGGGCCAGACTGGAATAGCCAGAGGGCTGACTTAGAAGCATCTATGTAGACAAGGTCCTATTGTTATTTGGTGCCTATGATTTTCATAATGAGGCAATTTAGTGCCAATACATAGAAAAAAATCTGAAAGTGAAAAAAGAAACCAGTAATCCATGACCATGTGAGAATAGTGCCACATGCAGCACAGATCTTCCCACCGAAATGACCGATATCTAAGCAAATCCCAATGGATCCTTTGATAAGTCAGCTATCTGCTGGACACCCCAATGGTAGTGTTAACAGAGCCTTAAAGTGTCCCTACTAATAAACATTACTCAAATAACTTTCCTCTTTTTCCATAACACTATATAGTGCTGACTAGTGACTACAACACCACAAATGCATGTGAGGCAGATTATAAATATGCACACATTTATATTATGAGTATTGAGACTCCCGAGGGATCAACAATAAACCAAATCATTTTACCATGAGATCCCTAGGGAGAGAATGCAATCGAAATTGTACATACATGACAGCCAGTGATAAACAGATGCTATGTTAGCTATATTATCGATCTAGTCATATATCAAAGTGGAGAAAAAGCTTTAACTTTTTATTTAATATCTGATGTTCCGTCATAATTGTTTTATCGTCTTATAGTCCGGTCGTTTGGAATAGTATTTTCATGTATAGTGTATATTTGTTTTCTCAAAAAACTGACATCAGAAACCAAGCTACAAGATAAATATTACAAGCTGTCACCCTGATGGTCACTCACAATATGATGTCTTTGGTTTGGTCATATTGAATTTGCCCATTCATTCTTATTTTATCAGGAGTAACCACTAAAAAGGTCTGGCAGCCACCCAGCTGCACCCGCACTGAAACAGGTATTAGCAAGTGGGGCAGAAAGTTATAGCAAATTATTCAATTTCTTCCTCCAAGTTCAGCTTTGTCATGTATGAAGAGGAAAACTAAGTTCCTATTGATTATGTAACATTACTACTGGGAAAATCAAAGGGGTTGTCAACTATTAGGACAACACCTTCTCAGTTCGTTTGATTACCCTTTGTAAAATACCAACACTTCTACTCACCCCCGCTCCATCCCAGTGGAGTCGGCACTCGTTCTCCCAGGACTCACGTTATTTGGTTACATCATGTGAGCTTTGCGCCCAATCAGTGCTGGCTTCCATACCCCCCCTCCCCACCCTCTTCAGACGAATCCAACATAAAAAGGAAATGAGTGGCCAGCCGCAGTTGAGTTCTTCTTGAGGTTTGATTTATTCTATGGCGGAGAGACTGAAGTCAATGCTGAATGGGTGCAGGGCTCACATGACGTAACCATGTAATGCGAGCCCCAGGAGAGCGAGTGAAGACACCACTGGAATGGAGCCAGAGGAGAGTATGTGTTATTTTACCAGAGGCATACAGGACTAAAATGGGTTGTGCCATTAGTAGATAGCCCCTTTATGGATGTTTTCTCAGCTTTTTAAATTGTTAAACTTGCAGAGAACGCACAGTGTGGCAAAGCGGTGCAACCATGACGCTAGTCAGAATTATTAACCTTCAGAAGCACACCATCCCTCCGAGAGGTGAAGAGTGTTGTGTACTACGGAAGACAGTAGAGAAGACTCCTGTAATCTCATTCAGAATACATATTTTATCCATTTTTTATTTTCCTTAGGTTCAACGCATACCCACTCTAATCTATGGTGGTATTCACATTTGTGTTTTTTACGTATTGTGTGTGCAAAACACAGACACATGTCCGTTTGTTACGGCAGCACTGATGTCAAGCAAGGTTGTAGAGACGGTAGGCCAAACACCTGACTCAGACTCTTCAAATTTCCCTGAATCCGACTCCACTCAAAATGGACACCGACTCCAACTCCACAGCCCTGATGACAAGGGCCAATGCAAATCTATAGGTCTACGAAAAACACATACAGCACATGGATGGAATCAGTGTGCTTAATGTGTAACAATCATTTTAAAATTTTAATTTCATAATTCAATAGTACAAATGAAAATAAGCAACTTTGTAATACATCTTCACAGACAAATTTGCTCCTTTTCTCTGCCAGAATTGATCAGTCATTATCAAAATTCTCAATTCTGGGGTAAAATCTGTATGCAGTGAAGACTTTCCCATTACTGAGATAGGAGACGGCAGCTGTTACGGAGGAGATTCTATGAAAATAGAAGGGGGGAGGAGGGGTGGAGCTCTGCCTCTAGCTCCTCCCACCCATAGAATCTCATCAATATCATCTGCCATCTCCTATCTCAGTAATGGTAAAAGTCTTCACTGAGTACAGATTTTAGCCCAGAATTGAGCATTTTGATAATGTCTGATCAATTCTGGCAGAGAAAAGGAGCAAATTTGTCTAAGGCCAATGTCAAGGGCACTGTGTTGTTCAACATCTTTCTCAATTATTTAGATGAAGGAATTAAGGGCAAACTGATTAAATTTGCTGATGACACAACGCTAGGAGGGAAAGCAGGGAGGAATGCAAAGTCATTATCCAGAAAATGATAGATGGAGGAACAGGGCTAAACAACTGTACATGTGAAACAGATTTGGGTATACTTATAGACACAGACTGAACATGAGTCAACAGTGTGATGCAGCAGCAAAAAAGGCAAACAATTCTGGGATGTATTGACAGAAGCATACAGTCTATCATGTGAAGTCATTATAGCCCTCTACTCCTCTCCAGTCAGACCTCATCTGGAATACTGTGTCCAGCTCTGGACTCCACATTAAAAAAAAAAAAAAAACTGGAGCAAGTTCAGAGAAGAGCGACCCAAATGGTGTCTGGTCTGCAAACCATGTCCTATGGGGAAAGGTTACAGGATTTAGGAATGCTTAGCTTGCAAAAAAGTAGACTTAATAGATGTCTACACATATCTCAAGAGCTGACACAGTGGAGGGATCAGCTTTATTCTCATTTGTACAATGAAAGCCTAAAAGAAAAGAGATGAAACTGAACAGGAGCAGAGACCGATTACATTTCAGAAAATACTTTTTGACAGTGGGAGTGATCAATGAGTGGAACAAGGCTGCCATGAGAAGTGGCGAGAGGAGGTGGTGCCCTCTTCATCAATGGCAATCTTCGCACAGAGACTGGACAGACATTGTCATGGGACGATTTACTGAATCCTGCTTTGAGCAGGGGATTGGACCAGATGACCCAGGAGGACCCCCCCTTCCAACTCTACCAATCTATGATGACATATTTTACAAAGTTGCTTATTTTCATGTGTATTATTGATTTATAAATAAATCTTAAATAAAATGAAGGTTACAGTTTAAGGAGACTAAGATTGGTGCAGAATATTTATGAAAGCATGGAGGCAGCAGACAGGATTTACACCGGTATCCCAAGCATTGTGTAAATGTACAATGAAAGTCACATCAGCTGGACCCATACAATAGGCTCTCATTACAGAGTCAGTGTCAACTACATATTTGGTATCAGGATGATTTTCTATTATATTGACTCTGGAGCACAACCTTATCATTGACAAGCTGCAGTCCTACCAGGCGTTATCCGTGCGTATTACACCCAGGATATAATTTAGCCATATAGACTTGGTGCGTCACTCACCATAAAGTCAAATCACGTTTAATGGTATCAGGATGATAACTTTACACCCGATGGTTAGATCACTGTTCACCTTCCTAAATAGTTTTTTTTTTTTTTTTGCCCAATGATTTATGTAATACACATATTTACAAAACAATAAAAACTAAGTTTAAAAAAATTTAAATACACTCACACATTTTTCCAAACAACGGACATTGTACCAGGACACCTTACATAAGAACTCAACAGCTTAATGCTTTGTCCATTACCTTTTAATGAAATAAAAAAAATCTAAATGCAAAAAATAACAAAAACCCAAGACAAATGGATAGAGTTACAAAGTTATGTAACCCGAGGCTTAACAACCGTACTGTATATCTGGGAAAGCAGACTGGTCATAAAATTGTTCACAGGGTGCAACTAGATCTGGTCATTAGGTAATCCGGTCAGCAGAACCAAAGACATTACAGATACTGTACACATGCACCTAGGAGAGACGGAAAAAATGTCGCCTATGGATTCTTGCAATAAAGTGCTTCACTGATGAAAGAGTGGTTGAGGCAGAAATGTCCTACAAGATGACAATATCTTGCAGACGTGACTTATAATCACACATGGGCCGCCGACATGGAATAATTCCCTCCACGAAGGCACTGATAAAAGACTGTTGGTGGCCCAAGAAAAGCCCTGCCAGGCTTGTTAATGCATTTCACGGACAATTCCCACTTAAAGAGATCTCGGCATTAGAAACTTTACCCTACCTGCGAATACTTGGGATCCCTACAGAGACTCATTAACGTATTAGCTAAAGTGTACGCAATGTTTCTTCCCACGATTTTTATATTTCTTCAGTGCTGAAGGCGGCTGCTCCCTATTATACAGCTCCCCCACAAGGGGTTACCACTTCAACCCTAGAAGCAAAAATATTGTCCAAAAGTGAGAAGATCTGCTGAAAACAGTAGATTAAAGGGCTGCCCTTTCATGCCTCCACTTTAATCACATTACTTCCAGTTGCATCAATTTCATAACAGCCCATAACTTAGTAAGTCTAAACCGAAAACACAGGCCAACCCGGTGACCCCCAACATTACATCGGAGAACTCCTTCACTGCCGTGTCTCGGAGATGCCGGTCTACATATAGCACAAAGTTACTATTTAATGCAAAGTTAGTCTGGGTAGTAGTAAGCAAGTAAGATAGTCGGTACGGAGGGGAAAAAGGCTTTATAACATTCCATGCCACAATCAGATCAGCCAAATGAGGCTAGAAAACAGCCACATCTCAGAGTCATGTCTGACCTTTGCTGAATGGAGCCTTCCATAGAGGAATGGTGGTCAATAAAGACATGTGCAACTGCAGTACGGCAGTCTGTTTACATGCAGCGGTTTTGCTGCATTTTTTTGTGCAAGTGAAAATGCTGCTGAGCGCTGAGGTCCTGGATTCACTTCCCACCAAGGACAACATCTGCAAGGAGTTTGTATGTTCTCCCGTGTTTCGTGGGTTTCCTCTGGGTACTCCGGTTTCCTCCCACATTTTAAAGACATACTGATAGGATGTTTAGACTGTGAGCCCCAATAGGGACAGTGTTGCAAAATACAAAGTGCTATGGAACTAATAGAGCTATATAAATGAATAAATGATATTATTCTGAATGAAATGAACTTTAATATACACATACTATAGACAAACCACAAGCAACAGGATTCTACCCGACATTAAAGTGAATGGGCAAAAAACTGGATCCTGAAAGTATCAGGCTTTTGCTGAAAAAAAAAAAGCCAAAAAAAAAAAACTGATCCTGCCTGATTTGAAAAAAATACCCCTGTATAGAAGGCCAAGAGTGTTGACAGTAAATAAGGGGCCCACGGAAGTTTTTCACTTTTGCCATCAAACAATTCAGAAAACTATAGATACTGTAAATCAAAGAATCTCAGCACAATGCTTATCTATCAATAACTTACTAATTAATTCCAACGTCTGGTAGATAATTGCTTTCAGTACAGATGAGCACCCCGAAGGCCTGATTCCAGCCCCCAGCTAAAGCAGACCGCTGTGGACTGCCACCCCAAGCTGTCTAGTTTTACCTTGGCTAACAATGAAAAATACAGGGGGTGCCCATTATTTTTATTCAATTACCTAAATAAATAATTAAAACAAAAAAAAAAAAAAAAAAAAAGTGTGTGGACTTGGCTCGCTGGGGACTGGTATTTTCAGCATGGTGAGGCCCATAGTTATTAGGTCCACCCATAGAACAGCAGCCCTCAGCTGCCCCAGAAATTGACGCATTTATTAGAAGTGCCAATTCCTGGTGCTTTACTCAGCTCTTTGCGATGCTCTAGTGGGTGGCTTAATTGCTTTTATACTTCAATAAACTGGACTTACATGGGCATGGCGATACCAGACAAGTTTGTGTGCATCAATACCAAACGGTGCTTCACAATTGCTTCAGGGGAGGGTTGATGGGAACAATGCCAACACCACAGTATCGTCATTTAGATGCCACTTTCTGTAATGGACAATGCTCCTGGTACAAACTATGAATTAGCAGGAGTCATGGACAAGATGTTGAGAATAAACATCTAATGGCTATCCTGTTTCACGTAACATGAAGCCTCATCGAAAACATGATATTGACCTAAATACAGCAGCAAGGTGTATAAAAAGTCACAGGCCATATAGAATGTAATGAAGGGGTTTTCTGGGTTTAACATCTGACCTACACTTGGGGTGGGTCCTCAATGTCAGATCTGTAGGGGTGCTGGGTCCCACCTGACCAGAGATCAGCTGTAATTGCTCCAGCAGCCTTTCGGAAATAAACACTGAGCGCAGCTCCCCTCAGAGCGTAGGGGCCACTGCTGGCTGCTGCAGAACAGCTCCTCGTACAGACATCACCAGCCCTGACATTACATATGGAGTCTGACAGCCATCCAGTAAGGATCACATTATACCTTAAATTGGTCTCCTGCCTCACTTGTTATTAACATCCTGTTTCCTTCCATCATGAATCTCAGTCAGACTTGAGTACACACTTCCCTTTCTGTGGGAAGATCAGGAAACACTTGGACTCCCTCTGAGTTGCTCTCAGAAATATTTCAAACACAAAGATACATTGTGAGGTGAAAAACGAGAGAAAACCCAGAGTAACATATCAGTATATACATAGCTATGGTGATGAGTGGACGAAGTCACAGCCCTAATAGACACTCATTACATGTACTGAGCAATACATGGACAGAAAATATACGACAAAACCACATAAGCAACCAAAATATACCATATAAACAACCAAAATATACTACAAACCGCATAGGCAACCAAAACATGCCACGTAAACTGCATAGGCAACAAAATGTGAGCAACATTTCAGAACCAGAGCTCTGGACTTCCTTTTCAGTGATAATGTTACAGAATATATTGAATGCTAGTCATTATCTTGATAGAATTACCTTGACCAATTCCACAAAAACTAGAAAATTACCGTACAAAAAAAGGTAGACATAAAATTGGCAAATAAAATATATATTACTAGGAACTTTGAACACATTTGACTTAAAGCCTAAGCACCCTATTGCAATGGAATTTCTTTTTAACATGTTCGTGAAATTTTATTAACTAAAAGGTAGGGCTGGGCGATTTTGGGAAAAATCAAAACCTCGATTTTATTTAAACCTATGGACGATTTTCGATTTAAATCTCGATTTTTATTTTTTTTTTTGCTTTTCTTTGATGAATAAAGAGAAAAAACTGAACAGAGCAGGTTCCCCAGGTATATAATCTATGAGGGGGAGGGGATATAGGACCCAGCAGGTATAGAATATATAAGGAAGGGGAGGCGATATAGGACCCAGGTATAGAATATATGAGGTGATATAGGACACAGGTATATAATCTGTAAGGAGGGGGAGGGATATAGAACACAGGTGTATATTATAGAATATATAAGGAGGGCGAGGGGTTATAGGACCCAGCAGGTATAGAATATATAAGGAGGGGGGGGATACAGGACCCAGGTATATAATCTATAAGGAGGGGGAGGGATATAGGACCAGTCACCCAGGTATTATATAATCTGTAAGGAGGGGGAGAGATATAGGACCCAGGTATAGTATAGAATATATAGGGAGGAGGATGGAATATAGGACCCGGTCCCCAGGTATAGAATATATAGGGAGGAGGATGGAATATAGGACCCGGTCCCCAGGTATAGAATATATAGGGAGGAGGATGGGATATAGGACACAGATATAGAATATATAGGGAAGAGGATGGGATATAGGACACAGATATAGAATATATAGGGAGGAGGATGGGATATAGGACACACAGGTATAGAATATATGGAGGGATATAGGACACAGACACAGGTATATAATATATAGGGAGGGGGATGGGATATAGAACCCGGTATATAAAAGGAGGGGGATGCGATATAGAACACAGCAGGTATATAGTATATAGCAGAGGGAGGGCTATATATGGACAGAGAGCTCGGTATATGCACATTACACAGAATTATACAGTACTATTCACACACAGCAGGATGCCTCCGCTCGCTGTGTTGGCCCCTCAGTAGCTCTGTCCCCACCTCCGTGACCCCCCGGTTCCCCTCTTACCGCCACCCGAATGGGCACAAGCTGCAGCTTCACCTGGGCAAGAGACTTAGTGCAAGGAGTGCTGGGACTTGTAGGCCGGCACTGACTGGGCCCCTGTTAGCAGCTGCAATGTCCCCAGTGGGCCCTAGGTCACAGTACCTAGTGCGGGCTGGAGCCGCCACTCGCCGTCAGTCAGTATCTTACTGTTGGTGGTGATGTAGCCCATGTGCGGATCTTTTGACTTCAAGATTTGCGCCGTTTTGGGGGCGTGGTTTGGGGTGGGGCAATGCAGCATGGCCGTTGTGTGCTTAGCTGCTCGATTAAGGGGGGCGTGTGCCTTCTGTCTAGCCCTGCGTCATAGTAGTGGGCATGTGTAGTCGCCAATCGCGAGATTCCGTGTCAGCCCCGCCCACTGCAACGAACACGCTCGCATTAACACTTAGCCGCCCGGATCTTGTAAACAGCGCTCAGGCCGCCATTTTTAATCGAATTTAACAATTTGGACTAAAATCAAATCGTGGCCACAGCAGGGGGGCGAATTAATCGAATTAATTCGATTAATCGCCCAGCCCTACTAAAAGGTAACCACAAAGTATCAATCTGCCACCTTCTTCCCTCAGTCATTTTCACCCCCCAGATATACAGTTTATAGTCTGATCAAAGTGTGGCAATTTTCTTATGCGAGAGGGTCTCTCAATAATATGGACTGGATGAATCAAGAGTTCTGTGGACTTCAAATATCAGCACAGCTTCTATCCTGCACTCATTTCATCAACATCCCTCCTTTTCTTTGCCCTTCTTAGGCTACATTTATACGGAGCGTTAGTGTACAGTTTTTGACAGATCCGGTTTTGTAGTAAGAAGCAGTGACGTTGGCCATTCCAGCCAAGTCAGTGCATTTCCAAGTTTAGCATTCAGACAGAACGTTTTGTGTGGATCCGTTTTTGGGCTCAAAAACTAATCCGCAAAAAGAATGAGCAATTCTTGGGTCTTTTTCCTGCTCTGCTTTCTCCATTGCTCCCATTGTGGGATGTGATCAGAAAAAATAAAATGGATCCGTAAAAACTGCAACACAAAACACATTGGGTGATCAGGTCCTGTGTTTTTCGAAACAGCGGATCCATTTGGTCATGAAAAGGGAATCTGTACAAAAACTGTACACCAACACACCATCTGAATGTAGAATTAAAGAGGACCTGTCACCCCACTGGTGCTATGCTAACTGAATGCAGCACTGAATGCAGCGTGTCTGCTGCATTCAGGGAATGGGTCCCCCTTGTTTCTAGCCCCCCTGTAAGTTGTTAAAAAGACTTTATAAAGTGTACAGATTAGTAAGTCCCTCTGGACTCCTTATCTGTACACATTGTAAAGTCTTTTTAACAACTTACAGGGGGGCTAGAAACAAGGGGGACCCATTCCCTGAATGCAGCAGACACGCTGCATTCAGTTAGCATAGCACCACAGGTCCTCTTTAAGATGCTTTCCCTTCAGTATACAGTAGAGATCTGTTACAGTCCCCTCCAAAAGTGAACACCTTACAGACCCTAGCATAAATGAAACAGAAATCAAACTTTAATGTTAGCAAACTGATATTATACTGAGAAATGATTGTGTGAATTTATGTCCAAAGGGATGTATTAGGGCTAATTCACATGGTGTGTTTATGCCGTGGAAACATGAGGAAAAAAAAACAACAAAAATGCTGTGTTTTACAGTAGCAGCAAACTTGGAGATTTCTCATACACACTGCTCATTTTTACTTGCGGATTTAAACTATAAAAGCTTTTAATTCTGTAGCTTGTTAATTCCTTCAGTATTTTCGTTGTGTTTTTGAACCAAATTAATTGGAAAAACACCCATAAAGCATGCAAAAACATATCGAAAGTATGTATTTTATGCATTTTCCCTGCCAATAGTATGCTTGTTGCAGAATATTATGGTGTCAATAATTAGGTATTCCTTCGTGCTTTATCACAAGATTTTAAGGGTAAAAGACATTGCAGTTTACAGTAACAGCAAAATTAATGAGATTTCTGAAATCTAATGCACACTTTGGTTCCAATGCGCACAGAAAAACAAGCAAAGAGCTTTATCTAATTTGCAGCATGTCAATATTTTGTGCTTTTTCAGCATTTCTTTATGTAAAACGAATGGGGGGAAAAAACAAAAACAATCATATTGTACGCAGCATTTTTCCTGCAAATATTCGGCACAAGATTTTGTTTTGCAATGAAGCCAAATCTTCGGTGTGCACATAGCCTTACTCTTACTATTTCTGCATAGCCCACAGTATAGATGGAAACCTTGCATAGATTAAAATCGCCAAGTACATTGATATTTTTTACGTGCGTTTCTCCCCGTAAAACCGCACGCGTAAAAATAAGCAGCGTGTGAACGTAGCCTTAGGACTACTTTTCTTTGGCTATTTGTACATTTTTGCAACTCATTTTATGCAGAATAAAAAAAAAAAGTTGTAATACAACAACACACAATCAATTGTAATATCAATAATTGCAAGACTTTATAAGGTTCTGTGTCCAACTGGCCTATCATTTCTGCATCTCCAGAAAGGAAAAGTGCTGCAGAAAAAAAAAAAAAAAAAAAGCTGTGTTTTTTAGCATTTTTGGTGTGTTTTTTTTCCCCCATGTGTTTCTATTATATAATCTATAAGCAAAACACAGCAAGAATTACATTCTGATTTTTTTTTTTCCGGCACCAAAATCTGCAAGAAAGAAACCCCCTAAGATGTGCACAGCACTTCAGGATTCTCATTGACTGTACCGGGATGTGTTCCCTTGCATATTTGAGAAAAAAACATCAAAAACACTAGATGGGCACATACACCAACAATGGGAATTAGTTGATTTTTTTTTTTAATAGGAAAAACAACCCCCACCCTCAAAAGAAATAAAATAGAGGTCATGCCCCAAATCATGGGTAAGAAGTGACCTGGCATGGCTTGAGCTTCCTTGGCATATTTTTCTAGATACTCCTATACAGTTCATTCTTGTCTGGATGATAAATGTGTTCTGGTGGAGAATTCTGCTGTAAAATAACACCACCGATCTGATATGACCCTTTATGACCTAAAGTAAAAGTGGAGGCTGTCCGGCAACATTTCTATTAATATTATCTCAAGTATCCTTCCTTAATAAAATATCACAATACATCTATGAGCTGATAGGATTGATTAAACATTTGTTTTAATAATTCTACAGATGTATTGAGAGATTTTATTAAGGAAGCATACTCAAGATAATATTTATAGAAATGTTACCGGACAGCCTACACTTTTACTTTAGGTCATAATGGGTCATTCACATGGGAGGTGTTATTTTTAAAGCAAAATTCTCCACCAGAACACATTTATCACCCAAACAAGAAGGAACTCTAATATTATCTATATGATCGCATATGCTAAAAAGCAACAAGTAAAACATGGGGGAAAAAAAAAAAATATATATAAATAATATATATATATAATATATATTATATATAATATAATATATAGTGTAAAATGCAAAATTAAATGTATCTCCAAAAATCTGGAAAAAAAATAAATAAAAGTAAAATATAAATGGATACATGGGACGTGTGTGTTATCAGCTCTTATACTGTAACTGATAGGTGGCCGGCAGCAGAGAGCCGCATTACATGGTGGCCGGTCATATAGGGTACTCAAATATAACCACAACAATCCAAAAAGAAATACAATTTTTAAGATTAGTATTTCATACCTGGAACCGCGTGACTAATATCTGGATATAATTGCCAAATAAATTATCAGCTATACATTATTTTCTTTTAAGCATGAACCTGTTTTATTACAAACTCCGGAGAGTTGATGAATATGTAGCAGAACTCTTTACTTTACGATCCAAGTTTAATTTAATGCCAGTAATTGCTTTAGAAAGAGAAAACATTTACTCAATGATACATGCAGTAGAGTATAATCTGCCTAACTGCTCCATTAATATTTGTCTGGATTGCCATTCCTGGTGTATGTATACATTTCATCTATACATACTGCAGCATGTCCTTAATCCCCAGCGCTTTCACTCCAGCACAAAGATTTCTTCAATGTTAATTTGAACCAGCACTTGGTTAGTTCAGTGTGTAATATGTGGCAACAGTGCCACCTAGTGGACAGACTGCAAAATTACACCTCATTAAAAGTACAGAAATTAGACTGTCTATTAACTAGGATTAAAAAAAAAAAAAATGAATATCAAACATTTACATTCAGTATTCCGTCATCAAGTAATTTCACATTTATTGTGTTCTAACCTCTACAATCAGGACCCTATGCTGTGGGGGCTAAAACACAGAAATTCAGCAATGTGGTAGCACGGTGGCTCAGTGGTTAGCATTGCAGACTTGCAGCGCTGGGGCCCTCGGCTCAAATCCCACCAAGGATGACATCTGCAAGGAGTTTGTA
This sequence comes from Allobates femoralis, assembly GCA_033576535.1. Classification (NCBI taxonomy): domain Eukaryota; kingdom Metazoa; phylum Chordata; class Amphibia; order Anura; family Aromobatidae; genus Allobates; species Allobates femoralis. The sequence goes on from JARQOC010000004.1 coordinate 258,050,572, forward strand.
TGTTTTCCCTGCGTTTGTGTGAGTTTCCTCCCACACTCCAGTCATACTGATGGGGACCTTAGATAGTAAACCCCAAAGGATACAGTGTTGATAGTTTATGTGAAGCGCTGCAGAATATGTTGCAATGTTAATATATTGCAATGCACAATAATAAATAATAATTGGGGTTTTCTACCAAGTATTGCTGTTGTTTACTTGCAATGATTTATTTTAGCACCAAGATATTATCTTTGCTTGGACCATAGCCATTGTGCAACGGGTGCCCGCTAGTCCAATCACGCCCCCTACTCCCACAAGCAGCTCACTGATCTATCAATAAAACTATAGATATTGTACATAGAGATCCTAGTGTGGGCGGGGACAGCTTTCTCAGCTCTGCTACATGCCAAATCTAAACACTAATTGTCACAATTGCTACACTCAGTAATCCAAGTGATACAGGTGTCTACTGTATTATACTTTAGCCAAAGTCAGGAGTGGAACAATCGGAGGTAAATACTGAGGCAAAACTCCCCAAATACTCAAGGTGTGATGGTGGCCTAACACGATACACCTCATTCACATCTGTCACCATCATCACACTCCTCGCATTTATGTTTAAGGGTCATTCCATATCAAGTGATCTAATTATGAATATTTTTTCACCTGATGTCTTTATATATATTTTTTTTTTTTTTTAATGAAGTACAACTTTAGTTAATTACAAATTAAAAGTTTAGAATTTTTTCTTCATCAGTTTATTTTTTACAGACTTCTAAAGCTTTGAAAAAGCGTGAATTTTGTCATATCTCGGGCTAGAATTAATGAGGTGGGAGAGGCATCATTTTTCTCAGAACAGTAGCGGCTTCCATTTGATATCACACAAGACTTTGTTCCTTTGTATTTTGCTTTGGAGAAATCAAATTCAAAATTTTGATGCACAATTGTGAAAAAAAAATGTTTGTTTTACAACCGTGAAAAAAATGCCTGTGTGTTACTTGTGTACTTGGGTTTTTTGTGCAGGGATTCAACTTGGGACCAATTTTTTTTTTTTTTTTTTTTTTTTTTTTTTTTTTAAATACCGTACTCTGTGTTGGAAGTTATAGGTTCTTGAAAATGTTCTGCCTGCAGAGTATTTTTCTCTTTTGCAAGTTGCTTTCTACAACGGTCACAAATTTTCATGCCTGCACTGATTGATGGATTTATATCAAACATCCAATCTTGCACTGGCTCAAGATTTTTACTTGTTGTGTGTCCAGTTGTTTTTGATATGTTTTTATATATTATAAAATGATGTTCCTTAAGATGTAGCAGCCATTGCTCTGTGAGAAAAAGTTAATATTAAGAAAGATGGGTAATAAAAATAATGAGTTACAGTACACTTGAGATATAACTGTGTTGCTTTAAAGTGAGTATTAGGGCTAGAGCACACACAGCTTTTTCTGTCTGCGGCTCAACACTGCGGCTTTGGCAGCATTTTTCTACTGAGTTTACTATCGCTGGTGAAAACTATGGCAGCTTTTTTTTTATATAAATAGTGATAAATGCTGTGCTTATTGCAGCGATTAAAAAGTAGTGCAAGCAGTGATTTACTCACACTGAGTGTTTCAAAAAAACACTGCATGTGTTAAACCTCATTCAAATTAATGGGGGGTGCCTTTCTGAACTATGATCACTCAGAATAGCGCTGTGTATGCATTAGACCTTAATAAGAAAAGCATTAAACTAGTAATATAAATTTACTCAAAACCTTAAAGGGAACCTGTCACCTGGATCTAAGCCCCTACACTATCACTACCTGTCCCTGCACCTTCCTAGCTGCTTCCTATCTATCCCTCTCTGAGCTAAATCCGCCCTATAAAACTGCAGAAAAATAACTTATAACTTACAGAAGTCCCTGAGGCTGTGGACTGAAAAGGCAGCCCCAGGCTCCATTCTGCCCCTCCTCGATGCAGCAGCACACGCCCCGCTGGGTGGCATTATTCTTTCTTCATCGCCGCCTCCTCCATTTGGAATCTCCCACCTGCTTTACACCCATCACGTTGTGGTGATGCGACCTCGATGTGTCCCCTGACCGGGACACAGCATATGGCAGATTGTATCTTCTGCTTGGTAGCAGCATACACAGGGTTAGCTGCTACTGGAGCCGATTGCTGATTGAAAGAACTGACGCCCAGGTGTGCGCTTGAATAGGAGATGATATGAGCTGCCCTGGGCTGTGAGGAGGGGGTGGAGTGTGTCAGGACAGCAGCAGGAGCTGCTGTGTAGAGAGCTATGTGAAGATTTAACACAGCCTGTGAGCTCTCTCAGAGTGGACGTTCATGAGGCAAATGAGTGGACGCTGAGGAGAGAGAGGTTGTGTGCTGACCTAACACAGCCTACCCGGGGGAAGGTACAGAGCTTCTATATCAGCTGTTGGGATTGTACTCAGCTGCGCCCCGGAACCTGGAGGTCTGTGAATACCTGAACTGTGCCATTAAACTGTGTGCTTTGTGAGTAAATACTGCCTTCTGTCGTGCCGATCCTAACCGCTACCTTACAGTGTAAAGCGGGTGGGAGATTCCAAATGGAGGAGGTGGCGATGAAGAAAGAATAACGCCGCCCAACGGGGCATGTGCTGCTGCATCAAGGAGGGGGCAGAATGGAGGCTGGGCCCGCCTTTTCAGTCCCCAGCCTCAGGGACTTCTGTAAGTTATGTTATTTTTCTGCTGTTTTTTAGGGCGGATTTAGCTCAGAGAGGGATAGATAGGGAGCAGCTAGGAAGGTGCAGGGACAGGTAGTGATAGTGTAGGGGGCTTAGATCCAGGTGACAGGTTCCCTTTAAACTCACCAATATTGTAGCACACAGACTCCCTTGATGCCTGTGTCGACACTACTGTTTGAGTGAACATGGCCAGGCAGCTCTGAAGCTCTGCCTAAAGGGCCTGTTACACGCTATGATATCGTTAATATCGTTGGTATGTCACGGCTTTTGGGGCGGTGTAGCGACGTCGTTGTGTTTGACATGTAGGTACGACAAACTATAAAGACCAGGTTACACCTAATGATATCCCAGCAATCCGACCAACGATGTGGATCTCTGGGACATTAGCTGATCACTGGTGAGTTGTCACAATGGCAGAATCACTAGCGACCAGTGGACCAGCGACATCGTGGAAAAGAATAAAATATTCTTTCCACAATGTCTAGCTCCCGCTGCGGTAAGTGGGAGCAGACTGGTAACCATGGAAAACAGCGGGTAGCTAGGCAGCGCCTAGTTACCCGATGTATACCCTGGTTACCAGCCTTCTCTGCTTACAGGCTGGTATCCAAGGTACACAGTGGATAACTAGGGGACAGCGCTGTCCCTATTTACCCGCTGTGTACCTTGGATACCAGCCTGTAAGTGGAGAAGCCTGGTAACAAGGGTATACATTGGGTAACTAGGCGCTGCCAAGATACCCGCTGTTTAACCATGGTTACCAGCTCCCAGCGTTTGCTGTGCAGCGCTGGGAGCTCATTCATCGTTGGTCTCCCGCTGTCACACGCGCCGATGCTGGCTGTCCAGCGGGAGACCAACGATAGATTTATGGACAGGACTATAAATCTACGATCAGTCTCGTTGATGTGTGTCGCACACAACGATGTTTCGATATCGCAGCAACGTCACCAAACCAGTGATGTTGCAACAATATCGTTCACGATATCGTTGTGTGTAACGAGCCCTTAAGTTGTTAGACCGTTGATTGTATGTTTATGAACATGTCCATAAGTTGTTCGTTCAACCTGCAACATCGTTGTGTGTGACACCTTTCCGACGATCTTGTTTACGACTTCGCCTATTCAGAACTGAAGCACATAGGCGACCAAACGACCGCAAGTTTAGTTAGCTTGTCGCAGAATCGTTGCTGCGTCGTTCAATATATCTGTACGTGTGACACCTCACTAGCGATCAAGAAACAATGTTCTAGCGATCCCGGCCAGATCGGATTGTTGCTCGAATCGCTGAGACATTGAATCGTGTAACAGGGCTTTTAGGCTGGAAACACAGTGGTGTGAAAAAAACTGGTCAGATTCTCATCCAGGAGAGGACTAGTGACATCCGTTTTTTTACCTGTGTGGCATGCAACTGCTATGCGAGTGTGTTTTTTTTTCTCAGATAACATCAGAGTGGTGTCCGTGTGCAATGCGTTTTTTTTCCCCACGGCAGCTATATAATCATTTTCAGGAACATTTTACAGTGTTCTGAGCTACAGAATGATAATGTATCAGTTAAAAACACAGATGCCTCTCGGATGGTCCATGTGCTTTCAACATGCTGTCTGTGATATTGTCGTACCCATTGACTTGCTTTGGTGAGTCTTATGTGAGAATGGCATACTGTCGCAGCATGTTGCAACTTTTTTTCTCATCCAGATTCTGGATTAGAAAAAAGCGTCCGACACACGTTAGTGTGTACTCACTCATTCTGCAACATTGGTCCGACTGCAATGCGAGATTTTCTCGCATTGGACTTGTCCGTTTTTCATGCCAGTGTGTTCATACCCTTACTTCCTGACTGTGCTGGGCAGATACTGAATAGGATTGGCAGAGAGCTGCTGGCTTGTCATCCCCTCTGCATTCACTTTCTACCCCTGTTCATTCTCAGGTTGAGTCCTAACAAAGCTTTCTACTCTGTCCTCTCCTGCTTCTAATTGGTAACATAATAAAATACAGTAATATCTAAAAAAAGAGAATTTTGTTTACTTACCGTAAATTCTTTTTTCTTTAATCATCAATGGGAGACCCAGACAATGGGGTTAAGGGCACTGCCCTCCGGAGGCCACACTAGGTACTACAAATTTGTAGACACCGCCCCCTCCGCTTATAAACCCCTACCGCAGGGAATATCCTCAGTTTGGTCCATAAGCTGCGAGGAGACACAAAAGAACCACACCCGAAACCTCGGGAGAAAAAACCGTGAACAAACGGTCCAACAACCCGGACTAAATTGTTCCAACTGGGAACAAGTCAAATGTGACAACAACCAACGGAACATTGGGTGGGTGCTGGGTCTCCCATTGATGATTAAAGAAAAAAGAATTTACGGTAAGTAAACAAAATTCTCTTTTTTCTGGTCATCATAATGGGAGACCCAGACAATGGGGATGTCCTAAAGCAATACCCCAGGGCGGGAAGAGTTCCTCAAAAGACGGATAACACATGGTCCCCCTCTTCAAAGATGGGCAACCGCCGCCTGGAGGACCCGCCTGCCCAGACTTGCATCCGCAGAGGCATGGGCATGCACCATATAGTGCTTAGAAAAAGTATGCAGGCTTGACCATGTGGCTGCCTGACACACCTGAAGAGCAGAAGCTCGATGTCGCAAAGCCCAGGAGGCACCGACAGCTCTAGTCGAGTGCGCCTTCAATCCCACCGGGAGAGGCAGACCGGAAGAACGGTAGGCCTCCTGAATGGGCACCTTGATCCATCTGGCCAAGGTAGATTTTGATGCCGTGGACCCCTTACAGCGACCCGCCGTAAGGACAAACAAAGAGTCAGAACTCCGGAAGGAGGCAGTTCTGGACACATAAATGCGCACAGCCCTCACGAGATCCAGAGTGTGAAGGTCGCGCTCAACCTGGTGAACGGGAGCGGGACAAAATGATGGAAGCACAATCTCTTGGTTCAGGTGAAAAGTGGACACCACCTTAGGCAAGAATTCTGGCCGTGGGCGTAAGACCACCTTGTCTTGGTGAACCACCAGGAAGGGTGACTTGCACGACAGTGCAGCCAATTCTGAGACCCTTCTCAGAGACGTAATCGCCACCAAAAAGACCACTTTCTGGGATAGACGAGAGAGAGGAACTTCTCTCAGCGGTTCAAACGGCGGCTTCTGAAGTGCCGCCAGGACTATGTTGAGGTCCCAAGGGTCCAGTGGCCGTCTATATGGCGGAACCACTCGAGACACCCCCTGTAGGAATTGACGGACCTTCGGTAGAAGCGCCAAACGTCTGTCAAATAGCACAGACAGCGCCGACACCTGACCCTTCAGAGAGCTAAGGGATAAGCCTAGCTCCAAACCCGACTGAAGGAAAGCCAACAGCGTCGGAACCGACAAGGGCCAAGGTGACCGTCTACCAGAAGTACACCAGGCGAAAAAGATTTTCCACGTCCTGTGGTATATCTTCCGCGAAACAGGTTTCCTAGCCCGATTCATAGTGTCAACCACTGTAGAGGAGAAACCCCTGGATGTCAGCAGCCAGGCCTCAAGAGCCATGCAGTCAACCTGAGGGCCCTGGAATTGAGGTGGAAAAATGGGCCTTGCGCGAGAAGATCTGCGCGTTCTGGAAGAGCCCACCTGTGTCCGCCTGACAGCTGCCACAGGTCTGGATACCAGGACCTCCTGGGCCAATCCGGAGCCACAAGAATGGCCACCTTGCACTCCGTCCTGGTTTTCCACAAAACCTTGGGAATCAGAGCTAGAGGCGGGAACACATATGGCAGAAGAAATCTGGACCAACTCAGGATCAGAGCGTCCGCTCCCAGAGACTGAGGATCCCACGACCTCGCCATGTATTGCGGCACCTGATGATTCAGCCGTGAGGCCATCAGGTCCACATCCGGAGTGCCCCATCTGCTGCAGACGGCTCGGAAGACGTCCGGATGAAGAGACCACTCTCCGGCGTCCATCCCCTGCCGGCTCAGATAGTCGGCCTCCCAGTTTTCGACTCCTGGGATGTGAACTGCGGAAATCAGGCAGTTGTTGTCCTCCGTCCAGGATAGGATGCGGTGGACTTCGGCCAGAGCCTGTGCACTCCTGGTTCCTCCCTGATGATTTATATATGCGACGGCCGTCGCATTGTCGGACTGAACCCGAATGGGTTGTCCTGAGAGGAATTTCTGAAACGCCAGGAGCGCCAGATAGATCGCCCTGATCTCCAGCACGTTGATCTGCAACGCCGACTCCGACTGAGTCCAGAGGCCTTGGGCCCTGTGGTGTAAGAACACCGCCCCCCAGCCCGTCAGACTGGCGTCGGTGGTCACCACTACCCAAGATGGTTTGATGAAAGACCGGCCCCGAGACAAGTGATGTGGCAGTAGCCACCACTGCAGGGAATCTCTGGTCGGTTGAGAAAGAGTCACCAGCCGATTCAGAGAAATCGTCCTCTTGTCCCATCTGCGGAGAATCTCCAGCTGGAGAGGACGGAGGCGAAATTGTGCGAAAGGCACCGCCTCTATTGATGCCACCATACGTCCCACCAACTTCATCAACACCCGTATGGATGACTGTGGTGCCAGGAGGACCTGCTGTACTCCGGAATGGATGGCCAACTGTTTGGTTCGTGGCAGAGACACCAGAGCTGAGTCTGTGTGGAAGTCCATGCCCAGATATGTCAGTGACTGGGTCGGAACCAGGGTCGACTTCTGAACATTGAGAAGCCACCCAAAATGTTCCAGAGACTTCATGGTCGCCTCCAGGCTCACCCGACACAGGTGTTCCGATGGCGCCCTGACCAGAAGGTCGTCTAGATATGGGATGACGGCATGTCCCTGCACATGCAGGAGAGCCATCATAGAGGCCATCACTTTTGTGAACACCCGCGGAGCCGAGGCCAGACCGAAAGGGAGAGCCACGAACTGGTAGTGTTCGTCCCCCACTGCGAATCTTAACCAGCGTTGATGAGCTGGTGCAATGGGCACGTGAAGGTAAGCGTCCCGGATATCTATGGACGCTAGGAAGTCCCCCTGTGACACAGCCGCGATCACGGAGCGCAGGGATTCCATGCGGAACTTCCGAACCAACACGTGACGGTTGAACAACTTGAGGTCCAGAACCGGGCGAAAAGAGCCGTCCTTCTTTGGGACGATAAAGAGGTTGGAGTAGAAACCCCGGAACCTCTCCCCGGAAGGCACTGGGACCACTACTCCGTCTCTGCGGAGACCCTCCAACACCAGATGAAAAGCCTGAGCTTTTTCTGGAGACGGGACCGATCGATGGAATCGGTGTGTCGGCTGAGACGTCAGCTCTATCCTGTAGCCTCTGGAGACTATATCTCGTACCCACTGATCTTGGACCTGGAGTAGCCATCTGTCCCAAAAAAGAGACAGGCGGCCCCCCACCTGTGGGGAGGCAGGAGGAGAGCGCGAGTCATGCGGAAGTGGGTTTGGGGGTGGCAACCGCTGCCCCCGCCGGCTTCTTCTGGCGACCCTTGAGACGCCACTGAGTAGAGGACTTGTTCCCTCTGTCCGCACGGGCAGACGGTGCTGATGGCTGTGAACTGGATCGAAAGGACCACTGTTTTGGGTTCCTTTTCACGGTATACCGTGGCTTAGGTTTATTCTGTGGAATCTTTGACTCAGCAGAATCCTTAATCAGCTTGTCCAGTTCGGTACCAAAAAGCCTGTCGCCAGAGAACGGAAGATTCTGTAAAATCTTCTTGGACGTGGCATCTGAGTCCCAAAGACGCAGCCACAATAACCTGCGGATCGCTATAGCGTTGGCTGAAGCCACAGCAGAGCGATTCGCAGTTTCCAGTACTGCCGTCCTGGCGTAATCCGCATAGGCCCTTGCTCTATCAGTAAGCGCCAGGACTTCTGAACTGGACCCTGCCAGATCCGCGATACCATCCAGACAGGAGGTGATCGCCTGCAGAGTCCAGACCGTGGCAAAATTAGGGGCAAATGAAGACCCCACAGCCTCATAAGAAGACTTTGCGAGTTGCTCGACCTGTCTATCTGTCGCATCCTTTAATCAGGAGCTATCAGAGGCAGAGAACAGAGAGCGTGCAGCAATCCTGGTCATGGAAGCGTCCACTTTAGGGGACTGCGACCACTCCTGAAGCACCTCCTCAGGAAAGGGGAAGCGATTGTCCTTGGACTTACGGACATAACGCCGTCCAGGATGAATCCTGGGCGCTCTAACCACCCTTCCAAAGTTAGTGTGGTCCATAAAGGAACCACTTGGTCTAGCCTCCGGCCGCAGCCATTGGTAGACCTCCTTCGGGTGAACGTTCACCTCCTCCGGGGGTGTCACGAGACGCAGAGTCTCGTTGATGGAGGACACCAGATCCTCCACCCCCTCAGGTGGTTCTGACACGGACCCGAGTAATGAACCCCCATCATCCTCATCCCCCTCAGAGAGACCCTCCTCTTCAGAGAGTGTCTGGAGCTCGGGTGAATCCTCACGTCGAGTCCGCTTAAGGGGTCTATTAGTTGAGGCAGGGGACACTCTGGAGTAATGTGAAGGAGCCGCTGGATTGTCCAGTCTCCTGGTCAGTACCTCCAGGGATTGCGACATGGAGGACAACTGGGATAACATAGATTCATTTATCTTGTTCTGTGTCTCCCCTGGCCCTGGGCCCACATGGACCACAGGGTACAGCACCGAGGCTGTTGTCTCAGCAGTATCAGCCCGGGCCTCTGGGCGTCCGCAGTTATTGCAGGACCCCTCCACCAGTGTCCCTTTGCATGTAGCACAGGTAGTGGTGTTACTGGCCGCCTTAGCAGCGTTCTTCCCAGCTGAGGACATTCCCACAGCAGGGGGATAAGCCAATCTTTAAAGAGACAAACCGGTACAACCGGCGGCTTACCGACCGCAGTAATGCGGCGGAGGAAGCGGTGTGTGCGTGTGTGGCCTCCGCGAGTCTTCCGGTCTCCCCTGTAATGAGTGCAGCCGTGCACTCCAAGCAGATCCCAGCCGGGAAGTGAGGGGAAGATGGCCGCCGACAATTCAATTGTGGGCGGAGCCGAAGACACGCGGGAAGCCACACGCACGCCCCTTAATGACGTCACCGCCGGGGCTGCTTCCATCTCCTCAGGCAGCCCCAGTAATGAAGGCGCCGAGGCCCGCAGCGCGGGAAAGTATCGTGACACACACAAAACACAATACCAAGGCTGCAGACAAAGTCTGGAGCCGACAGCCGCAGCCCCTGTGAGACACAGGGCGGTCAGCCAGAGTGGCCCCAGCACGGGGTCCACCGCCAGAACCGCGGACCCGAGGGTTGCGCGCGGTCTGAGTGTCCCAACACATATAGTGCCGACACTACCCCCAGGCACACAGGAGACACACAAGGTGCCTCAGTGCCGGTCCGGTCTGTAAGCACCTTTAGGGAGGCCTCGGACGGGGGTGCAGCACCAGTCCGGTCTGTAAGCACCATTTAGGGAGGCCTCGGACTGGGCTGGCTCCAGTCCGGTCTGTAAGCACCATTTAGGGAGGCCTCGGACGGAGCGGAGCTGTGCAAGGCTCCAGTCTCCCACTTTCCAGAGCCCCCAAACAGGGATGGGAAGGAGTGCGACAGCGTACCGGGAGACACAAAGTGTCCAGGCTCTAGGCCCCTCGGTACCTCGACCTGCGTGTTCCCAAGGGTGAGCAGGGAGACTGCCGAAGGTCCCCGACCGGGACCATATTACCTTGTCTTCAGACGCCATCACGTAAGTAGTGAGAATGCAGTGAAGTGCAAGCAAAGCGTGTGATACCTCCGAGCACACTAAGTTAAAAACTGAGGATATTCCCTGCGGTAGGGGTTTATAAGCGGAGGGGGCGGTGTCTACAAACTTGTAGTACCTAGTGTGGCCTCCAGAGGGCAGTGCCCTTAACCCCATTGTCTGGGTCTCCCATTATGATGACCAGAAAATCATGGATTATTTGGTGAATATAGACCCCACACTTTTAGACCACAGGCTGAACTGATCTGAACTCAAGATTTTCGAATTGACACTGTAATAGTTATATATAGTTTTAAATATGATCCCATCGCAATCCCAACTTGAATTTTGGTACAGATGTGGCTAAGAGCATGTGCACTTTTTAAATTTAAAAAATTTTGCGTGGGTAACATATTATGAAAGATACTCTTGTGACATATCTGGTTAAAGCCTGTACAGTTCTGAGTAGAATGGGGTTTATTTTGTTTCTCTATTTTATTTCTAGCCTGAGGTATGAGGATAAATGTAAAGGCAGGCAACACCCAAATTCGCACTTTCTGAACTCTATAGAATATAAAAAACATATAGGTAAATAAAAATCATTGGTTCACTTCATATGGAATGACCCTTAACCCTATAGAGACAGAGCCAATTTTGACCTTAATGATAAGGGCAAATTTTGTAAATCTGAGCAGTGTCTAATAACTAACGCTTCAACATATCCCAGTAATTTGTTTTTTTTGTGACACATTGTGCTTTATGTTTGTTGTAAATTTAGGTTGATATGTTTTGCATTCATTAGTGAATATTGGAAATTGGGCAAAAACGTTGCAAAGGTTGCAATTTTTAAACTTTGAATGTATTTCTATACATTTTCCATATGTCTGCTTTTCATAAATATTTAACCCTTTTAATATAAAATTATCAGTAACATTCCAATTTTTCTAAGAAATTTACAAATCGTGTATCGTTAGGGCCTATAAATAGGAAACTTCCTAAAAGTGACAATTTTACCCCCTTCACCACCGAGTTTGTTTTGACCTCAATGACCTCTGGAACGCTTCAATGCTTCCCAGTGATTCAGAGATTGTTTTTTGATGGCATACTGGACTTCATATTAGTGGAAAATTTTGGATCATAATTTGTGTTTATTATTGAAAAAAAAATAGAAATTTGATTAAAATGTAGAAAAAAATTGTAATTTTCAAACTTTGAATTTTTATTCAGTTAAACCGGAGAGTAATATTATGTACAGTATTAACTATTTGGTGTAACATTTCCCACATGTCTACATCAGCACAATTTTGGAAACAATTTTTTTTGTTAGGAAATTAGAAGGGCTCAACGTTAATCAGTAATTTCTCGTTTTTCCAGCAAAATTTACAAAACCAGTTTTTTAGTGACCACATCACATTTGAAGTGAATGAGGGGCCAATGTGACAGAAAATGCCCAAAAGTGACACCATTCCAAAAACTGTACCCCCTCAAACTGCTCAAAACTACATTCAAGAAGATTATTAACCCTTTAGGTGCTTCACAGGAACTAAAGCAATGTCGAAGGAAATTAAAATTTTACATATTCCAACAAAAATGTCACTTTAGCCTCAAATATTGCATTTTCATAAGGGTAACAGGAGAAAATGGACCCTAAAATTTGTTGTGCAATTTCTCTCGCGTATGTAGATACCCCACATCTGGTAGAAAACCACTGTTTGGGCACATGGCAGGGCTCGGAAGGGAAGGAGCAACATTTGACTCTTCAAGCTGGAATCGTTAGTGGACACTATGTTGTGTTTGGATAGCCCCTCATGTACTTGAACAATGGAACCCCCCACCCAAGTGACCCCAATTTGGAAACTAGACTCTCTCTCTCCCCCCCACCCCCCACCCCAAGGACTTCATCTAGATGTGTGGTGAGCACTTTCAATCCTCAGGTGAGCCATACATTGAACTGTGAAAATGAAAAAGTACTTTTTGCTCAACAGAATTAAATAGACACCCAAAATTTGTTGCACAATTTGTCTTGAGTACGCAGATACCTCATATTTGGTGGAAAACCACTCCACTGCACAGCAGTTCTCATAAGGGAAGGAGCAAAATTTTGGAGCGCAGATTTTGATGGAATGGTCTATAGGTGTCTTGTCACATTTGGTTAGCCCTTGATGTGCCTAAAACAGTGAAACTCCCCCCACAAATGGCCCCAGTCTGGAAACTAGACCCCCTAGAGAATTCATCTAGATGTATAGTGAGCACCTTGAACCCACAGGTGTGTCACAAAATTTTACCATGTAGAAATGTGAAAATGTAAAAACTAATTTTTCTCTCAAAATAGTTTTAACACCAATTATTTTCATTTTTACAAGGATAGCAGGAGAAATTGGACCCAAATCTTGGTTGAGAAATTTCTCCTGACTCCTGAGTATAGCGATACTCCATATGTGGTGGAAAACCATTGTTCAGGCACATGACAGGGAGCGCCATATGATTTTTTTTTAGCACACATTTTACTAAAATAGTTGACTCCTTTCACAGAGCCCTCAAGTGCCAGAACAGCATAAACCCCCTGAAATGACGACATTTTGGAAATAACACCCCCTCTGGGATTCCACATATGCATGTAGTGACAATTTTATCTCTGGAAACACCCATAGAGTCAAACGCAGCAAATGTTGCAGAATTAACAATTGCAAATAAGTAGTGATGGACGAACACAAACTGTAAAGCTTGGGGTTCGTACCGAACACCTAGCTGAGAATTCAAGCCCCCAGCTGCCTGGGTTTAACCTTGGCTGGCCATCAAAATTAGGGCGAAACCCACACGTTACAAATATAATAATAAATAATAATAATAATAATAATAATAATAATAATAATAATAATAATAATACAAAATAGGCTCCTCCGTCCAGCCAAGGTAAAGCCAGGCAGCTCGGGGTAGCAGCCCATAGATGTCCGCCTAATCTGCGCTGAAAATCAAAAAAACACAGCTCAGCCCTATGTAATTTTATTTATATTTACATTACTATTTTTGCTTTTTTTTTCTCTCTCCTTTTTTTTTTTTTACTTGTTTACTCAGTCCCTTTATGCTGTTCTGATTGCTACTGCACTGTATAACAATTATCCAATTGCCACACAGTGTAGTTGTCAATGCTGCAGACACAAATCCCAGAAGAGATCACATAATCTCCGAGACTTGGGTCATGTGACCAGATGTCGCCATGGCAAGTTAGGTTGGCAATGTCGGGTAACCATGGCGAAGCAATTACATTGCAGAAGCACCGATCAGCGCGGGGAGAGTTAAGAGGGTGTGCAATCCCTCTCGCAGAACCCAAACTTCTGCGATCCACGACTGTGGAGTCGGAATCGTAGTCAGATTCAGGGAAATTGAGGAGTCCAAGTCTGAGACGGATGTTTGGCTTACTGACTTAGCAGCCATGGCTGAGGAGTTGTGGAATCATTGTCCATTTTGGTGGAGTCGGATACAGGGAGATTGAAGAGTCCAATGTTTGGCTTGCCAACACCACAGCCCTGCTGCATTCGATACCCCTTAGCCTCCATGGACAAAATTAGGCTTGTGGAGCGGGCAGTGCCGGGCACATGCTGATGGGAGTAAGTCACTCCCATCAGGGCTGTAGTGAGAGACACCGCCTCCTCCAGTGCTCCAGCCTGTAATAGGGGCTATTGCAGCTCTAACTATAGGCTGGATTGTAATGATCAGACAATGTGATTGGCTGTTCAAAACTGGCGATAACATTTGCAAGGTGGCAACACCACCTCCTCTGAGAGATCTGCTTCTAGGATGATTAGGTACCGGAGCTTGATCAGCGTTGTTTGGCCACAGTGCTGAATTTGCACCAGGACAAACTGGTACATCCTTGGTCTGGATCGAACTTGCTTTTTGGACAAACTGGTTCGTCCTTGGTAGTGAAGAGGTTAACAACCGCGCCCCTTAAATACTTCAAAATTGCTGTTAGGTTTTATTTATTTTATTTTTAACTTTGAAATTTCAATAAATAATGATAAATAAAAACAGACATACATTTCACAAGGCATCGACTGTGCCAGAATGTAAATGCAAACAGAAAAATCATCACTGGAAAAAAAATAAAAAAAACAATAGTCACATTCACTTATTGCTCAAGTCCTCAGATTTGTGCTGATCTGTAACTCAAATATGAACATTAAGAAGTGTAACAAGAAATCATATGGCTGTGATTTCCACACAGAGTACAGCAACCAAAATGAATGAGTAATAAAACGGCAGGCAGAAAGAAAAATGAAGGAAGGATGTTGAGAGGTAAGGGAGGGGAAGAGGAGGGAGGCTTAAAGGGAGGGGTGTGCACAGGTGGTACACATAGGATAGAGGTTAGTTCTCCCCAGTTAAAGGCCAGGTGATCATTCGATGTCCTGAAATCCATCTAGACACTAAGTTTGGTATAAATGATCATAGGAGTTATTAAAGGGAACCAGTCATCCAAAATCACCTTCCTAACCGGTTAATAGTGTAAGGCTGCAGGGACAGGTATTCTCTAAGCCATCCCTATCTGACCTATTTTAGTAATCAGGAGTAGAATAAAGTAGTTAGCAAACTTACAAAATCCATGACAGCGGGGCTTTCATCGCGGTGTTTTGTGTCGGGTCCCCTGTGCCGCGCTACCCCCGCCTCGCTGCTCTATTACGCCCTAATGGACGTCATTACAGTCTGCAGAGCTCGGGCACGATTTAAATCTCGCGTCCGCAACGTCACCGTTGAGACACGGTCACGTGACCCCAGTATCGCATCACTTCTGGTCGCCGCAGGTCTCACACAGGCCGACTAAGCGCATGTGCAGATTGCATGCTGAAGTCTGCCTGTGTGAGACCTGCGGCGACCGAAAGTGACGCGATATTGGCAGATGTGAAGGCGATTGGTACAGTGTGTCACTGCAGTGGGGACCGCTGCATGTGTGGGCCGCTCACCCAGTGGGATCTGTGCCCTGGTGCTGAGGTCCTCCGCACAGGTCCCTGTGCTGTGAAACTGAGGTCCGCATTCTGTCTCTGTGCTGCAGACTTATCAACCACTGGATTGGCATAACCAGCCAGAGGAGACCAAGAACTGTAGGAGTAAGAAGGCCTCCAAGCACATAAGAAATGAAGTAACATTTTCAGACTAAGACGCACCAGACCATAAGACGCACCCAGATTTTAGAGGAGGAAACTGGGGGAAAAAATGTAAGCAAAAAATGTAGTTAAAATTAACGGCTATGGGGGGTGGGAGAAATGCTGCTAACACTTAGGGGGTAATGTTTCCATCCTGGGCCCCTTCCAGGTAATATATGTCCCCCCATCCTGGATATGCTCCCCCCAAAAATCCTGGATAAGCCCTCCCACATCTTGGTTATGGCTCCTCATCCTAGCTATGGCTCCCTCCCCCCATCCTGTATATGGCTCACCCCCCAATGGATATGGCCCCCTTGCTGGTGCACAATTGGGTCAGCAGCTCTGTCAGTCATGTTAAGTATTTGTCCACTGCAGAGCCAGAAAGACAGAGCTTCAGAGCTTTCATGTCCTGACATACCTGGACATGTTCACTCTTAACCTCCCTGGCGGTATGATTATGTCAGGAATTTTGTGCTAAAAGCGGTACCATTTTTTTGCATGGAAATTTGGTGTTATGTACTGTCGGCCTGCAAAACTTAGTAATTACCTGATCAAAGAAGACTCTAGTAGACCTCTCAGATGTGATAAAGTTTGAAACAAAGTCATGAATTATAATTACCGTATATACTCGTGTATAAGCCGACCCGTGTATAAGCCGACCCCCCTACTTTTGCCCCCAAAAACTGGGAAAACTTATTGACTCGCGTATAAGCCGAGGGTGGACTCCAGCACAGGTATACAACCCCCAGCAGTGAGGTATACAGCAGCAGCCCCAGAGGTAGTATACAGCAGCCCCATAGGTATATGCAGCCCCAGAGGTATATACAGCCCCATATGCAGCCCCAGAGGTATATACAGCCCCAGAGGCATATACAGCCCCAGAGGTATATACAGCCCCAAGGTATATACAGCCCCAGGAGGTATATACAGCCCCAGAAGGTATATACAGCCCCAGGAGGTATATACAGCCCCATATGCAGCCCAGGAGGTATATACAGCCCCATATGCAGCCCCAGGAGGTATATGCAGCCCCATATGCAGCCCCAGGAGGTATAGACAGCCCCAGGAGGTATAGACAGCCCCAGGAGGTATAGACAGCCCCATATGCAGCCCCAGAGGTATATACAGCCCCAGAGGTATATACAGCCCCATATGCAGCCCCAGGAGGTATATACAGCCCCATATGCAGCCCCAGGAGGTATATACAGCCCCATATGTAGCCCCAGAGGTATATACAGCCCCAGGAGGTATATACAGCCCCAGGAGGTATATACAGCCCCAGGAGGTATATACAGCCCCAGGAGGTATATACAGCCCCAGGAGGTATATACAGCCCCAGGAGGTATATACAGCCCCAGGAGGTATATACAGCCCCAGGAGGTATATACAGCCCCAGGAGGTATATACAGCCCCAGGAGGTATATACAGCCCCAGGAGGTATATGCAGCCCCATGAGGTATATGCAGCCCCATAGGTATATACAGCCCCATGGGTATATACAGCCCCATATGCAGCCCCAGGAGGTATATGCAGCCCCCCCCCCCATCTATATACAGGCCCCCCCCCCGCCGCAATCCTGTAAAGGAAGAGATTAGTATACTTATCCCTCCGCTGTCCCGCCGCCGCTCCTCCATCTTCATCCAGCGTCTTCCGTCTTCTTTCAGCTTCCTCCTCTGTCGCGCCGGCAATGACGTCATTGCCTGCGACCATCGGAGGAACTCGGAAGAAGATGGAAGACGCTGGATGAAGATCGAGGAGCGGCGGCGGGACAGCGGAGGGATAAGTATACTAATCTCTTCCTTTACAGGATTGCGGCGGGGGGGGGGGCCTGTATATAGATCGGGGCACTGTATACTGTATACATTCTATACAGTATACAGTGACTCGCGTATAAGCCGAGGGGGTAACTTTTCAGCCCAATTTTTGGGCTGAAAAACTCGGCTTATACGCGAGTATATACGGTAAATAATATAATTTTATTCAATAATCAATAATCTTATACCTGGCGGTATGATTATGTCAGGAATTTTGTACTAAGGGTACTTTCACACTAGCGTTTTTTTTTAAATTGCGGCAGATGTGGTGAAAAAAACCAATCTGCCGCGATTACCGCATAACCGCGACACCTGCGGCACCGTTGCGGCAAGCCCCATGCAATGTCTATGGGGCTTGCGGTAAGGGTGCGGCAGGTGCGGTTTCAACACTTGCGGCAGGTGCGGCCGTAAAAAAAAACCGCGGTCAGCCGCGTTTTTTTTTGCAGCCGCACCTGCCGCAAGCCCCCATAGACATTCTATGGGGCTTGCGGCAACTGTGCCGCAGGTAATCGCGGCAGATTGTTTTTTTCACCGCAGCTGCCGCGATTTCTAAAAACCGCTGATGTGAAAGCAGCCTAAATGCGGTACCATTTTTTTTTCATAAAAAATTTTTTATGGGCCGAAATTTTATCTTTTTTTTCCCCACCCAGTTCCGCCTCCAATGAGCCGCTGCGGCTCACAGAGACGGAACCAGGACATCGCTGGATCACCAGGAGAAGGTAAGGAGACTCCGCCGCCATTTACCCCGAGCATCAGATGTGGACCCACCGTGGTGCAGCTGGTTCAGCTGCACCAGGGCCCCTTAAGCATCAGAGCACCAGTAGGGGGCCCCCGTGACAGAGGCAAGGAGGGTAACTTCCCACCCCGGCTCCCAGACCTCCCAGTCCCGGGCGGCAGCACACACCCCCCCCCCCCCCCTCCTCTGCAGAATCTCTGCTGTAATGCACTGCACCCCTGCCTTTGGGGCCCTGGTGCAGCATTAGGCGAGGAGCGGGGTAGGGTTGGTGCTGGCAGGGGGGGTGCTGGCAGTGAGCCGGGGGGGGGGGGGGGGTTTGGTGCTGGCAGGGGGATGGGGATCAGGGATCCATCCCTCAGGGATCCATCCCCCTACATGTGGATGGGGATCAGGGGCAAGCTGGCAGGGGGAGCGGCTGCACAGAAAGGGGCAGCACCATATCTACACTGCGTCTCCCTGGCGGGTAAGAGCAGCTTGACGGCGACCCCCCTCTCTCCATACCCGCGGCTGCATGGGCGGGGGTGACATTATGTGCCAGCACTTTTCACCCCCACCCCCCTCCAGTCCTTACCCGCGGCTGCAGGGGCGGGGGTGACATTCTTCAACTTCTGTAACACTGCCTGCGGGTAAGCCCGAGCGTGACTCGGGGTTACCGCTTCTGACAGTGAAAGTTAACCCCGAGTCAGGCTCGGGAATACCGCTAGGCAGGTTAAACAAAGTCTGTACAAAGGCATCTAGGGACTCTGTGTACTGCAATATTGGTGAGTGTGTTTAAAGATTGAGTAAATTTATATTAATAGTTTAATGATTTTCTTATTTTAAGGGCTAATAAACACAGTGCTATTCTGAGTGATCATCGTTCATAAAAACACCCCCCATTGATTTCAATGGGGTTAAACACATGCATTTTTTGGGAGGGGTAAATATGTTTTATTTAACATTTTAAACAGAACAGTATACAACAAATTACACAATAACTACAGCGTAATCTTCATGTAACTCCTCTATTTCACACATTAGGGAAAGATATTCCATTACGCTTGATCATCTTATACAAGATTTATCACTTCACATAATACAATATAATTCTACATGTGTCAATGTAGCCAGAACTCCTACAACCAAGGTAAAACCCCACTGAGAAGCGGATCCCTCCTACCTTAATTGCGGAAGGGAAGGTCTTATCCTTGTGCATACTAAAGGTCGCCCAGGAGAAAGGGATACTAGGGTAGGGGGAAAAATGAAGACAAAAATTTAAAAATAACCATAGAAATCGCTGTTTAGCAACATAAGGAGCAATAGCTAAGTGTCTGGGAAGGTCAGTTAAAAAAACAAAAAAAACAAAAAAACAAAAAACACACTATTATCCAAGGTCTAGATTCTAGCTCAGGTAAAGAGGTCCTCAAAGTTAGGTGCATCCTTAAAGAGCATCCAATCAGGCAATGTAAAAGTGAATTCATTAAACGTTTGTGTAAGCCCCGCTGAAATCTCTTCTAATTTGCGTATTGACTCCATTTCAGAATACCATTCAAAAATTGAAGGTGGAATCTGGTCCTTCCAGTGCCGAGGTATCACTGATCTTGCCGCAGAAAGGCAGAATCGAAGGATATCCTTCTTTTGGGCCTTCATCAACCCAGGGAGCATAGAGAACAAAGCCATCTCAGGGGTGCCATCGATGTGTCTACCAGTTACCAGATTGTAGTTTTGGAACACTTTCTCCCAGAAATCTCTGATCAGGGAGCAGTCCCACCGTATATGAAGCAGCGTACCCTCTTCGGACCCACATCTCCAGCAGAATTTTGAGGTGGCTGGCAAAAACCTATGCAACCTATCTATATCACAGCTTATAGCATTTTTCTTTAGCGTCACATGAACCAGACATCTTTTGGGTCATTTGGAAGCTTCTCTCCTACTCACCCTCAGATATGGTGTTCCCCAAATCTTCTCCCATGCCATTCGATATTTGTGTGCATTGGTGCTCACAGCCATGGAAAGGATACAATACAAAGCGGAAATCCCTCTAGAGGGAGGAGCTTCATCCGTAAATATTTTTTTCATGGGGGACAGACAAATGTTAGGGCCCCTTGGAAAATTGACTGACTGACGGAAGGACCACAACTGTAATTATTCCCACCATTTTAGTTTAAGACCCGGCGAGGCAATTTGAAATACACT
>JARQOC010000004.1:258086497-258122023 GCA_033576535.1 Allobates femoralis
CGGCGATCATCCACCACTGTTGTCATCCGTGGACGCCCAGGCCTTTTAGAGTTCCCAAGCTCACCAGTCAATTCCTTTTTTCTCAGAATGTACCCAACTGTTGATTTTGCTACTCCAAGCATGTCTGCTATCTCTCTGATGGATTTTTTCTTTTTTTTCAGCCTCAGGATGTTCTGCTTCACCTCAATTGAGCGTTCCTTTGACCGCATGTTGTCTGGTTACAGCAACAGCTTCCAAATGCAAAACCAAACACCTGGAATCCACCCCTGACCTTTTAACTACTTCATTGATTATAGGTTAACGAGGGAGACGCCTTCAGAGTTAATTGCAGCCCTTCGAGTCCATTGTCCAATTACTTTTGGTCCCTTGAAAAAGAGGAGGCTATGCACTACAGAGCTATGATTCCTAAACCCTTTCTCGGATTTTGATGTGGAAACTCTCATATTGCAGCTGGGAGTGTGCACTTTCAGCCCATATTATATATATACACCGTAATTGTATTTCTGAACATGTTTTTGTAAACAGCTAAAATAACAAAACTTGTGTCACTGTCCAAATATTTCTGGCTCTAACTGTATATTTGAATTTTAAGTTAATTTTTTGTTTGAAAATCACAATACTTTCTGTGGGCGACAAAACATTTGTCTTGCCAAAATCTAGCCATTCTATGTTCATTAAATGATCAATATTTCAGCATTGATGTTGACCACTCCCTTCTACTTCAGATCCTGGAATCTCTTGGCATCACGGACCTTGCCCTCTCTTGGATCTACTCATACTTAATGGACCGGACCTTCAGTGTCACCCACTCCCACACATCCTCCTCGCCCTTCCCCCTTATCTGTCGGGTCCCTCAGGGCTCGGTTCTTGGACCGTCACTGTGTTCAATCTACACTCTCAGCCTAGGGCAACTCATTGAGTCCCAAGGCCTCCAGTACCACCTCTACGCCGAAGACACCCAAATCTACCTGTCTGGTCCTGACATTGCCTCCCTTCTATCCAAAATTCCACACTGCCTGTCCACCATCTCATCCTTCTCTGCTCGCTTCCTTAAGCTGAACATGGACAAAACCGAGTGAATAGTCTTCCCCCTCCAAAACATTCCCCCTCACTACCTGACCTATCCATTGTCGTCAACGACTGCTCTCTCTCCCCAGTCGCCCACGCCAAGTGCCTTGGGGTTATCCTTGACTTGTCCCTCTCCTTCAAGCCCCACATCCAGGCCCTCGCCACCTTCTACCGACTCCAGCTCAAAAACATCTATAGAATCCGCACTTTCCTTGACCATGACGCTGCTAAAACCCTTATTCACGCTCTCAGTCTCCCGCCTCAACTACTGCAACCTCCTGCTCACCGGTCTCCCCAATACCTTCCATGCACCTCTCCAATCTATCCACCCGCCCCTCGTAGACTGAGCCCTTGCGGACAGGATTTCTCCCCTCTTGTATCTGTATGACCGAATTGTCCACATTTATTGTTACTTGTAGTGTTACTATGTTACTTGTCCTAGTCTGCCCCTTTTAGCATGTAAAGCGCCATGGAATATAATGGCGCTATATAAATAAATAATAATTTACATAACATGGATAAGCGACATAACTTCTGACAGGGAGTGTAGTGTTCAAAGTTACTGTTCGGGTTCGGCTGGGAGGGCTGTAACAAATGATTAAACAGCAGCATTATACTTACCAAGTCTCTGGTGGCTACAGGCACACTACCTTCCAGGTCCCGCTCATTAACCGCTTCATGACCCGGCGATTTTTCGTTTTTCATTTTTTGCTCCCCTGCTTCCAAGAGCCATAACGTTTCATTTTCCTTATTATCTTCAAGACAGCACTGATCACCGCAAAACAAGCTTTCTTCTCGTCTCTCATTCCCTCTCCCACAATCCCAAGCAAATTTTCATAACCTTTAACGCCCTACTCCACCCCCGCACCCTCTCCCTCATCACCGCCAATGACTTTGCCAGCTTCTTTAAACAGAAGATCGACAAAATCAGAGAAACCTTCAATTCCCAATCCACTCGGCCCTCCCTCTCTATCAACCAACCCCCCTCGACCAAAAGTAACTTACCCTCCATGACTGAAGTGCGTCTCTCCTCCCTTCTAGCACGATCGCACCTCACCACTTGTGCCCTCGACCCTCTCCCCTCCCATCTCATCCCTAACCTCACCACTGTCCTTATCCCCGCCCTAACTTATCTCTTCAACATATCACTTACCACAGGCGTGTTCCCCTCATGCTTCAAACATGCCCTCATCACACCCATCCTCAAAAAACCCTCCCTCGACCACGCAACAGTCTCCAACTATCATCCCATATCTCTCCTCCCCTTTGCCTCAAAAGTGCTTGAGCAACATGTCTACTCCGATCTGTCCTTCCATCTCTCCTCGTGCTCCCTCTTTGACCACCTGCAATCCGGTTTCCGAGCCCACCACTCCACCGAAACAGCCCTAATCAAAGTCACCAACGACCTACTGACCGCCAAGAGCTAGCGACACTACTCCATCCGTCTACTCGACCTCTCTGCTGCCTTCGACACAGTCGACCACTCCCTCCTGCTTCAACTTCTAGAATCCCTTGGCATCACTGACCTAGCCCTCTCCTGGATTTCCTCGTTCCCAACAGACCGGACCTCCAGCGTCACCCACTCCCACACCTCCTCCTCACCCTACCCACTATCTGTTGGAGTTCCCCAAGGCTCAGTCCTGGGACCCTTACTCTTTTCCATCTACACCCTCGGCCTAGGCAAACTCATCGAATCCCATGGCCTCCAATACCACCTCTACGCCGACGACACCCAGGTCTACCTCTCCGGCCCTGACATCACCTCCCTGCTATCCAAAATCCCACAATGCCTGTCCGCCATCTCATCCTTCTCCGCTCGTTTCCTCAAACTCAACATGGATAAAAACAGAGTTCATAGTCCCCCCCCCCCCACCCCAAGTCGCTCTTCCCCCTTACCCGACCTACCCATCAATGTCAACGACTGCACACACTCACCCGTCCCCCACGCCAAGTGCCTCGGGGTAATCCTAGACTCTGCCCTCTCCTTTAAGCCACACATCCAGGCCCTCGCCATCTCCAGCTTAAAAACATCTCACGGATGCGCTCCTTCCTTGACCATGACACTGCCAAAACACTTGTCCACACCCTCATTATCTCCCGCCTCGACTACTGCAACCTCCTGTTCACCAGCCTCCCCGCTTCCTCCCTTGCACCCCTCCGAACCATCCTCGATTCCGCTGCCCGACTCATCCACCTGTCGCCCCGTTACTCCCTGTCTCCCCCCTCTGCCAAGCCCTCCACTGGCTCCCTACTTCCCAGAGATCCAAGTTGAAAAACCCTAACCCTGACATACAAGGCCATCCACAACCTGTCCCCCTCATACATCTCCGACTTGGTCTCCCAATACAACCCCTCACGCAACCTGCGCTCCTCTCAAGAGCTCCTTCTCTTCTCCCCCCGCATCTCCACCTCCCACAACCGCATACAAGACTTCTCTCGTGCATCAGCCATACTCTGGAACGCTCTTCCACACCACATCAGACACTCCCCTACCCTGGGAACCTTCAAGAAAAACCTGAAGACCCACCTCTTCCTTCAAGCCTATAACCCACTCGGAGACCTAATCCGCTGCACCATCTCAACTCTGCCCCTCCTACTGTCTCCCACCCATCCCCTATAGACTGTGAGCCCTTGTGGACAGGATCTCTGCCCTAATGTACTTGTATGATTTATTCGTCGTTATTTATGCTCTCGTCCTTGTTCTGCCCTTACACATGTAAAGCGCCATGGAACCAATGGCGCTATATAAATAAATAATTTTTCCGTCACTATAGATATAGGACTGCTTGTTTTTTGTGGAACAAGTTGTACTTTCAGATGAAATAATTTATTTTACCACATATTTTACAGGGAAATGGGAAAAAAATTCCAAGTGCAGTGAAATTGCAAAATAAGTGCAATTACACGTTTGTTTTTTTTAGTAACCATGTTCACTATATGGCAAAATCAGACATGACAGTGTGATGCCTCAGGTCAGTACGAGTTTGTAGATACCAAACATGTATAATTTTACTGGTATCCAAGTTGTGAAAAAAAATTCAGAAGTTTGAAAGAAAGAAGAATCAAACTTTTTGTGCCATGTTCTGCGACTCGCAGCGTTCTCATTTTTCAGGATCTGGGGCCGAGTGATGGCTTATTTTTTGCGTCTTGAGCTGATGTTTCTAATGATATCATTTTGGGTGGATGCACCGTTTTCATAGCCCGTTACTGCATTTTATAGCAATGTTGCGGCGACCAAAACAACGTCATTTTGGCGTTTGGACCTCTATTCCATTACACGGTTTACGGTTCTCAATTGATTTTATATCTTGTTAGCTCGGGCATTTCTGAATGCGGCGATACCAAATGTGTGCATTTAATTTGTTTTATTTTGAATGGGGGAAAAGGGGGGCGATTTGAACTTTTGTTTTATTTTTCATGTTTATAAAAACTTTATTTACTAATCAATTCTTTATTTTACACACCACCATGGGGAGGCACACTGCTGCACAGTCCAATCACTTGTGGGATCCAAGGGGTTAACAGTACCAATCGGATCCCGGATCCGACCGATGCTGGAAGCCCGACATCTCAACTGATGAGATCAGCTGAGATGTCGGGTGTTTGATGTGAGTGTAAAGACACTGTGTAGGGGTACCCTGTATTGTGATTTTCAGCAGATATAGCAGTCAGCAACAGCCTTGGTCAGATTGAATCTTAGGGTCTCTCTAGGGGGCACAGAAAGGCGTTTTAGGCATGGAAATCATAAAAAAAGCCCACCCTCTTACCCTGTCCCAGAAATACTTACCGTATATACTCGTGTATAAGCCGACCCGTGTATAAGCCGACCCCCCTACTTTTGCCCCCAAAACCTGGGAAAACTCAGTGGCAACCCGGAGGGCTCACAGGAGTCCGAGCCACCGCCATACTGTCCGGAGTCACACACACCAAGTGAACATAGAGAGAGTCAAAAGCCTGGGAAGGACAAAAGAGACAGAGTGAGGGGTCACAGTAGGAACAACCTGGCTGCAGGGAGTAAAGGAACCCGGAGGGGAAAGTATGCCCGTGTAACTGAGAACTGTAACTGAGAACTGTAATTGAGAACTGTAACTGGACTGTAACTGAACTGAGAAGTTGAGAGTAAACACGGTGAACCCTGACTCCGACTCCATTGCATGATTCTCCCTGCACATGATTCCTTCCAACAGGTCTGCAGAAGATTCCCGCCTGGAGAGCCACAACCTGTCAGCATCTGAGCAGTAAGTGAATTGCACTCAGCACAAAGCCTGCACACTACAATATAGACTTTACCAACACTGCCCCGGGGAACCCAGTTCTGCCCACGGAGAACTATTCCATCCTAGCTGCCATCACATCATCCCCGGAGGTTCTGAGGCAGCGGTGGCCCCAACACTGGCCACACACTGTGGGTGGCGACACGACTGACATTATCCCCTGTAAATACACCCTTATTATTGCCAGGGCCCGGGACACGGTCTGGACCAGGACCACACGTGACTTCCCCAGTAGCAGACCCAGTCTGGTACCGAGTACCCCCGTCCCAGTGAGCTCGACACATGGCCTACTCTGCAAGCAACAAAACAGTGGAGAAGACTCTCAAGGTTCATTCTACAAGATCGGTGGCTGCTACCTGGGTTAAAAGGTCAGGTGTTTCTATTGATCAAATCTGTAGAGCAGCGACCTGGTCTTCACCTTCTACGTTCTACCAGCACTATAGATTAGATCTTTCTGGTGCTGATATCACTTTTGGTAGTAGGGTACTACAGGTTGTGGTTCCTCCCTAGATTATGTTACTCTGTAATTCTCTCATTCTGGGTGCTGTCATGGACGACCAATAAACACATAATTACTTGCCGGTAATGTGTTTTTTCGGAGTCCATGACAACCCCCACATATTCCCTCCCTTTGTTGAAGGTTCATCACTTCTTCTTCTCCTCTTGGTGTTTTTTGTGCTACACATGGTGTTCAGGGTCGTGGTGGACTAACGATATTCTGGAGGTCTGTTTTTTCAGACTCTGTAACCAACTGACATGGGGAGGAGAACCGCCCCTTTTAAAGCCTGATGGTTCCCTGTCCTTGGAGGGCGGATCCATCTCTCGTTCTGGGTGCTGTAATGGACTCAGAAAAAAACACGTTACCGGTAAGTAACTACGTGTTTCTTACCTTTCCCTTTCTTGTGACAAACTTTTCTCTACGCACTCTTGGCAATACTTCTTTTGACGTTCTGTATCCCAGTTGGTATATGGCACATCTGTGTCTGGTTTCACAATTCCCATATCCAAATTAATATTCAGCTTACCAGGTCTTGCTCTCATCAGGTAGGCTGGAGTACAGTTGATAGACATCACGGGGACATGATTATATACAGTTGTGGCCAAAAGTATTGACACCCCTGCAATTCTGTCAGATAATAGTTTCTTCCTGAAAATGATTGCAATCACAAATTCTTTGGTATTATTATCTTCATTTAATTTGTCTTCAATGAAAAAACACAAAAAGAATTGTCCTAAAGCCAAATTGGATATAATTCCACACCAAACATAAAAAAGGGGGTGGACAAAAGTATTGGCACTGTTAGAAAAATCATGTGATGCTTCTCTAATTTGTGTAATTAACGGCACCTGTAACTTACCTGTGGCACCTAACAGGTGTTGGCAATAACTAAATCACACTTGCAGCCAGTTGACATGGATTAAAGTTGACTCAACCTCTGTCCTGTGTCCTTGTGTGTACCACATTGAGCATGGAGAAAAGAAAGAAGACCAAAGAACTGTCTGAGGACTTGAGAAACCAAATTGTAAGGAAGCATGAGCAATCTCAAAGCTACAAGTCCATCTCCAAAAACTTAATTTTCCTGTGTCTACCGAGTGCAGTGTCATCAAGAAGTTTAAAGCCCATGGCACTATGGCTAACCTCCCTAGATGTGGACGGAAAAGAAAAATTGACAAGAGATTTCAACGCAAGATTGTGCGGATGGTGGATAAAGAACCTCGACTAACATCCAAACAAGTTCAAGCTGCCCTGCAGTCCAAGGGTACAACAGTGTCAACCCATACTAACCGTCGGCATCTGAATGAAAAGGGACTGTATGGTAGGATACCCAGGAAGACCCCACTTCTTACCCCGAGACATAAAAACGCCAGGCTGGAGTTTGCCAAAACTTACCTGAGAAAGCCCACAACGTTTTGGAAGAATGTTCTCTGGTCAAATAAGAAAAGTAGAGCTTTTTGGGCAAAGGCATCAACATAGAGTTTACAGGAGAAAAAAAGAGGCATTCAAAGAAAAGAACACGGTCCCTACAGTCAAACATAGTGGAGGTTCCCTGATGTTTTGGGGTTGCTTTGCTGCCTCTGGCACTGGACTGCTTGACCGTGTGCATGGCATTATGTTGTCTGAAGACAACCAACAAATTTTGCTGCATAATGTAGGGCCCAGTGTGAGAAAGCTGGGTCTCCCTCAGAGGTCATGGGTCTTCCAGCAGGACAATGACCCGAAATACACTTCAAAAAGCACTAGAAAATGGTTTGAGAGAAAGCACTGGAGACTTGTAAGGTGGCCAGCAATGAGTCCAGACCTGAATCCCATAGAACACGTGTGGAGAGATCTAATAATGGCAGTTTGGAGGAGGCACCCTTCAAATATCAGGGACCGAGGAGCAGTTTGCCAAAGAAGAATGGTCTAAAATTCCAGCAGAGCATTGTAAGAAACTCATTAATGGTTACCAGAAGTTATTTTGGCTAAAGGTTGTGCAACCAAGTATTAGGCTGAGGGTGCCAATACTTTTGTCTGGCCCATTTTTGGAGTTTTGTGTGAAATGATCAATGTTTTGCTTTTTGCTTCATTCTCTTTTGTGTTTTTTTATTGAAGACAAATTACCGTATATACTCGTGTATAAGCCGACCCCCCTACTTTGGCCCCCAAAATCTGGGAAAAACTATTGACTCGTGTATAAGCCGAGGGTGGACCCCAGCACAGGTATACAGCCCCCAGCAGTGTGGTATACAGCAGCCTCCCCAGTGGTATATACAGGCCCCAGCAGTGTTACAGCAGCAGCCCCAGTGGTATATACAGCAGCAGCCCCAGTGGTAGTATACAGCAGCCCCAGAGGTATATACAGCAGCCCCAGTGGTAGTATACAGCAGCAGCCCCAGTGGTAGTATACACGCAGCCCCAGTAGTATCTACAGCCCCAGTGGTAGTATACACGCAGCCCCAGTGGTAGTATACAGCCCCAGTGGTAGTATACAGCAGCCCCAGTGGTATATTCAGCCCCAGTGGTAGTATACAGCAGCCCCAGTGGTAGTATACAGCCCCAGTGGTAGTATACAGCAGCCCCAGTGGTATATACAGTCCCAGTGGTAGTATACATACAGCCCCAGTAGTATACATACAGCCCCAGTGGTAGTATACAGCCCCAGTGGTAGTATACAGCAGCCCCAGTGGTAGTATACAGCCCCAGTGGTAGTATACAGCAGCCCCAGTGGTATATTCAGCCCCAGTGGTAGTATACATACAGCCCCAGTGGTAGTATACAGCAGCCCCAGTGGTAGTATACAGCCCCAGTGGTAGTATACAGCAGCCCCAGTGGTATATTCAGCCCCAGTGGTAGTATACATACAGCCCCAGTGGTAGTATACAGCCCCAGTGGTAGTATACAGCCCCAGTGGTAGTATACAGCAGCCCCAGTGGTAGTATACAGCCCCAGTGGTAGTATATAGCCCCATGTGGTAGTATACATACAGCCCCAGTAGTAGTATACAGCCCCAGTGGTAGTATATAGCCCCAGTGGTAGTATACATACAGCCCCAGTGGTAGTATACATACAGCCCCAGTGGTAGTATACATACAGCCCCAGTGGTAGTATATAGCCCCAGTGGTAGTATTCATACAGCCCCAGTAATAGTATACAGCCCCAGTGGTAGTATATAGCCCCAGTGGTAGTATTCATACAGCCCCAGTGGTAGTATTCATACAGCCCCAGTAATAGTATACAGCCCCAGTGGTAGTATATAGCCCCAGTGGTAGTATATAGCCCCAGTGGTAGTATATAGCCCCAGTGGTAGTATATAGCCCCAGTGGTAGTATATAGCCCCAGTGGTAGTATATAGCCCCAGTGGTAGTATATAGCCCCAGTGGTAGTATATAGCCCCAGTGGTAGTATATAGCCCCAGTGGTAGTATATAGCCCCAGTGGTAGTATATAGCCCCAGTGGTAGTATACATGGCCCCAGCAGGGCCCCCCTCATAATTTGGCGCCCCCACCTCCCTTTCTGGGCCCCCCCGCATGCAGCGCTGCGCATATACATTACCGGTCTAGCAGCTGTCACCCTCCGATGGATCGCGGCTCCCGGCTCCGGGCTCCATCTTCCTCGCTGTCTTCCTGCCTTGTGACCGGGGCTCATCGCGCATCGCGATGACGTCACCGCGACGCCGGCCGGTCACCTGACAAGCAGGAAGACAGCGAGGAAGATGGAGCCCGGAGCCGGGAGCCGCGATCCATCGGAGGGTGACAGCTGCTAGACCGGTAATGTATATGCGTAGCGCTGCATGCGGGGGGGGGCCCAGAAAGGGAGGTGGGGGCGCCAAACTTTTAGGGGGCCGTATTGACTCGCGTATAAGCCGAGGGGGGCACTTTTCAGCCCAATTTTTGGGCTGAAAAACTCGGCTTATACGCGAGTATATACGGTATGTGGACAAATATGCAAGTATTAAAAACTAATTGTTAGGAGTATAGCAAGTGCAAATGTTTCGCTACTCGCTCATCACTAATTACAAGCGCTAATTCCTGGTGCTTTACCCAGCTCTTCCCAATGCCCTGTTGTGGTGGTATCAGGGTGATAGAAGGGGCTAATGACAGCTGTCATTAAGCCCAGATTAGTTATGTCAGGCCTCTACGAGATCTGCCTATTACCAATACTACAAAGTAAAAAAGGTAAAATAAAAAAAAAAATAAAAAATCCTTTGTTTGGAGAAAAGAAAAGGAAAAAAACACCACTATACACACACACACACAATCCCCTTTTTCCCACTTAAGGACTGCTTCAGGCCTCATATTGACAGCCATGGGGCTGCGGGGAAGCCACTGACTGCTGCTGTCAGTTAACACAGGTGAACCCGCTGCTGGATTGCCAGACATGGCGACATGGCTGTCCGGCAATCAGGCAGTAGGTTTAACGGAGTTCACTGCATGGAAAAAAGAAGAATTGTGTACTCACCGTAAATTCTCTTTCTCTTAGCCTCTAATTGGGGGGACACAGGACGATGGGTTATGCTATTCTGCCACTTCAGCGGGCGGGAGTCGTTGTTCCGGTCCCTCAGGGTGAGCGGTTTCACGGATTCTATTCGAATCTGTTTATTGTGCCAAAGAAAGACGGATCATCCCGTCCGGTTTTGGATTTGAAACATCTGAACAGGTTTGTCCGAGTCTGACATTTTCGAATGGAGTCCCTGCGATCTGTCATCGCTTCCATGCAGCAGGGGGAGTTCATTGCTTCAATCGATATCAAGGACGCCTACTTGCATATTCCGATAGCCAAGTCTCACCAAAGGTTCTTGCGCTTCGCTGTGGACGAGAATCGTTACCAATTCGTTGCACTTCCTTTCGGTTTGGCAACTGCCCCGCGAGTGTTCACGGTCATGGCGGCGGTCATGATGCTACACGTTCGGGGGGTGGGGGGGCAAGGTGTCTGTTGTCCCATACCTGGATGACTTGATGATCAAGGGTCAGTCTTTCAGGGACTGTGAGGACAGTGCCCGCGTCACGATGGACACTCTCTCGCGTCTAGGGTGGATTCTCAATCTACCAAAGTCTTCTCCGGTCCCGAGCCACAGGATCTCTTTCCTGGGAATGATCCTGGACACGTCTCGGGGACTTCTGCTTCTTCCTCAGAACAAGGCTCAGTCTCTGCGCTGTGCGATTCGGATGCTCCTGCGTCCTGTCCCACATTCCCTTTGGTTCGCAATGCGGATCTTGGGGGGGGGAGATGGTGGCGACAATGGAGGCAGCGCCCTTTGCTCAGTGGCATCTCCGTCCATTGCAGTTGGCTATCCTGGCGGCCTGGAATCGCAGTCCATTCACTCTTCATTTTCCGGCCACCGGCAGCGACGAGGCTCTCTCTCCACTGGTGGCTGATTCAGTCTTCTCTCTCTCGTAGGAGATCCTTTCTGCCGGTCCGGTGGGACATACTGACCAGTCAGGGGGTTATATACTGCTGGGAGAAGCCACTGTGCTTTTTTTTCATTTACCTAATGTCGCCTCCTAGTGGCAGAATAGCATAACCCATTGTCCTGTGTCCCAAAATGAAGCGAAAGAGAAATACTGCTGTGAACTCCGTTGAATCTGCTGCCGGACTGTAGACAGTTGTGCCGTCATGTTCGGCAACCCGGCAGCAGGTTGACCTGAGTTCACCAACAGCAGTGGGGAAGGCCTCAATGATGTCATCGCTCCTCTGTGGCCATCAGTGTGATCTCAAAAGACTACAGTAAGAGGACACTTTCCATCGCTGCAGGCTCTGGATGTAGCAGAGCCAGGGATTACTAAGGGATGTCATATAATGGGTGAGTCTCATAGAAGACTGACATTACCAATCTGGGCTAAATGAAAGCTGTGAATACTCAGCTGTTATTAACCCCATCTATCACCCTGATGCCACCGCACTAGGACATCGGGAAGAGTCGGGTAAAGCGGCCAGGGATTGGCACTTCTAATGAATGCACCAATTTCTGGGGCAGCTGCAGGATGCTATTCTGTAGTCTGGGGGGGGGGGGCCCAATAACTACGGGCCTCAACACGATTAGCATACTATGCCCCATCTGCCTGGTTTTTCCTTGGCTGCAAATCAAAAATAGGGTGAAGCCCATGCATACTGTAACAATTATATAAGAAATTAAAAAAAAACAAAAAAAAACAACAGCAAAACAACGCTGCACCTACACAATGTGTAAAAACCCTAGTGAGTACTAAAGCCTGTAACATCTCCTGTGATTATATCCATAGTACACCAAAGGACAACAAAGTATTACTTCGAGGAATGACCCTTTTATTACTTGTGGAATAGAAGTGGTATCATGAGAGATCTAACCTCACTGCCCACAGCAAATACTCTCAGAGATGAATGCAGAGGATGGATGGGAATTTTTTAGTGCTTTCCTAAGTTTAGCAGCCTGGTGTGCACTGCTCAGAAGCCATTATATCCATGGACTATTCCCATGTGCTTCTGTCAGGAGCAATTAACAATGTGGTAGTCATAAAAGAAAAGCATTAGGAGTGTTTCCTATAAAGAAATCTAGTTTAAGTAAGCGCACAGCTATACACACAAACAGACGGAAGCTTTCCAAACAGATGTCAAAAAAATGCCAACATCATGCAGGATCCTTCAAAATGGAAAACATTCTGCAATTTTCAGGTAAAAACATCCATCCATCCACAGACCACAAACAGGATATATTCAGTGCAGAGAACGTAGACTTCAAAAGAACAAATTGAATCAATCACACAAGGCGGACACTGTACACGTACCATTTTATATATCTCTCCAAACTACTCAGATGTTTAATAAAATGGTTGCTCTAGTTGTGTGAGCAGTTTAAAAAAAAAAAAGATTTTACTTTTGTGTAAAGATTTTTTTATTCTTAAAGCTTTTAATGCTTTCACAGTTAAATACCGTACGGACACCAATGTAAGGCTACTTTCACATTAGCGTTCCCCCTCCGCAGCGTTCTGCGGAGGGGAGTCGCAATGTGAGCGCAGCACTGCAAGCCCCTATCTTTATAATGGGAGCGCACGGTGCTGCGCTTGACTGCGCATGACGGTGCGCACCCATTCACTCCCATATGTGATCTGTGCGCAGGCTAATGCCTGCGCACAAATCACCCGGTCTCGTCCGCACCAGAAATGCAATGCATTCACATTAGTATGGTGCCCGGGCAGCCAATCAGCTGTCTCTGGGGGCGGCCGGGAGGAGGAGATCAGCGGCAGAGAGCTCCTGCTCCCAACACAGCTGATCTTCCGCCGGTGTCAGCGGGGAGAAACAGCTGATCGGACAGCTGTTTAAATCTCCCGCGCTGACACCGAATAGGGTGATATCAGTGCAGGAGATAAACAACTGATCGCTGCTTCAACCCTCCCGCGCCAACCTCACCTATTCGGTGTCAGCGCGGGAGATTTGAACAGCTGTCAGATCAGCCGTTTCTCCCTGCTGACAGCGGCGGTCACAGGGAGAGATTTCAATGAGATGCGCAGCGTTCTCCTGCGTGTCATGCGGAGGACACTGGGGATCCATTGAGATCCATGTATTTTTTGTGCGCTTGCGGATAAAACAAGCACCCACGAATGCACAAAAAATGCTGCATGCTGCATTTTGAGTGCGGTCGGAGGGCGCATAAATTATGCGCATCCGTACGCAAATGCGGCCAAACGCAGCCATACGCCGGCACATGCGTTCCCATGTTAAACATAGGAACGCATGTGCGCAAGCGTTTGGTGCTCTGCGCTCCAAACGCAAGTGTGAAGGCACCCTTACTAATGCAGATGAGGTGGAGGAGCGGGGCTTTCACACACCGTGCTTTCTTCCCCTCATTAGGCGCAGGTGATGTCACAGAGGAGAAGAAGATTCCTGCTTCCTCCTCCCCTCTGTGACAACCCCCATTAGATTTCGCAGTGTATTAGTATACACTGTGAAATCTAAATTAAATAAAGGCAAATGTATGAAAAATAATAAAGAATCAAATACTTACCCTCCGACGCCTTTTCTCCGGTGAAGAGGCATCGTCCTGCCAGGGTGACATCACAGGAGCCGATTAGCCACTCGTGGTCATGTGAAACATATCACATGACCGTGACGTCACGGACATCACCACAAGTCCTAGCAGGTCAATTCCTGTGGCGGCTCCTGGCTCTCTGAACACCAGAACACCCGTTGGAGGGTAAATATTTCATTCTTTATTATTTTTAATACATTTGTCTTTATTTAACTTTGATTTTGCAGTTTATATTAATACACTGCAAAATCAAATGGGCGGCCACAGATGTCACAGAGGGGAGGAGGAAGCAGGATTCTTCTGCCCTTCTGTGACGTCTGATGCAGCAGCGCTCGCCCTTATAGGAAAAAGCGCCAGCGCTGCTGCGTAAAGAATTGACAAGGTCATTCTTTTTACGCAGGCGCTTTTCCCTATAAAAGCGCAGCGTATTTTTACGCACTGTCTGCACGGCAAAGTGAATTTCCCATTCACTT
Source organism: Allobates femoralis (assembly GCA_033576535.1). Classification (NCBI taxonomy): domain Eukaryota; kingdom Metazoa; phylum Chordata; class Amphibia; order Anura; family Aromobatidae; genus Allobates; species Allobates femoralis. Next base: position 258,100,796 of record JARQOC010000004.1, read on the forward strand.
TGCCGGCAGGCAAAAAGCACATTGCGTATTTTGAAAAGCGTGCACAAAAATGCGCAATGTGTGAACGCAGCCTAACATTCTGTACAAGCGAAATATAAAGTTCCAGCTTCTTTACACAGCCATACTTAAGTAGAGGTCCAGATGGCTCATTCCGGATACAGTGTGATCCTAAGGAGGCGCTTAGATTGCCCTCACAGAAATGCTCGGATGGACAGGGCACAGCAGGTCTCCTGAGTCAACTAGGGGAGTTATATCGCCTATGGCCAGTTCCCCTCAAGACATATCATCGCAAAAATCTCAAGTTTCATGAAGCAGAAGCCAAGAGAAGAGAGACTGAGCCAGACCCCCAAAGATCAGAGGCAACCGAAGACGGGCAGGTCCAAGAGAGGCAGTGATCCATGCGGAAGTGATGCCTTTTGAAGGAACTCTGTCTACCTATTCTTCTCAGCGTAAAAAGATATCAGGCAAAGATTACTTATATTTCTAACCCCCATGGGTCTGCACCATTTTGCAATGGCAGGGTGACATCCCCCTTCTTCCTCGGCTCGGACCAGATAGTGTCTTTTTTTATCCCCAACAATTCGAAAACTATTTCTCGCGGGTTATATTAATAACCTTGTAAATTGCCATCTGTTGAAGCTAAGGGGTGATGAACCATGGACATGAATGTATCTTGAAAGGTGGAGTTAGGTGGAAAGCTACTCTAACAAGCTGATGGGCGGGAGTGATATGAAGGAGGAGTGTTCATCAGAATATGGAAGTTCAAGACGTTTTGGTGTTAGATGTGAGAGCTGCAAAAGAGGGGGGGGGGGGGGGGAAAGGAGATTGTGGTGGAGGGCGGGACAGGGAGGGGCTTTGCCTGGTTGATCCGTTATGTGTTTGTTCGTTTAGAATGTTACAACTGTTGGTTATCTATGCTGAATTGAGATATCTATATTTCCTAAATGAGATCTGCCAGCTCAAGATCAAGAATAATAGTAATTAGTTAGAGTAGCAACCTGGAATGTAAAGGGTCTAAGGGTCCTTTTACATGCTGCAACTTTTCAGCGATCACAGACCACGATTTGACCTGGTAGGGATCACTGGTTGGAGGAGGGAAGTCACAGAAGGGGGCTGACGGGTAAGGGGCACCTACTTTGAGTGGTATCACAATAGAGGCCATATAACATACTTAGGTGTTTATTTGAGCAGGACACCAGGCTCAGTGTACTCTCTGAATTAAGGTTCGTTGATTGCAAAGATTGAGAGGGAGCTAGAGGGGTGGAGGAACCTGCCATTGATGGGGAGATGCCACCTGATTAAGATGATCAGTTTTCCTAGGTTGCTGTACCCACTGCAGACAATTCTTCTCTTATTACGCCATACAGACGTTAAGAGACTGAATAAGGCATCCTCTACCTTTTTGTGGAAAGGAAAAAGACCAAGGATCAGTGGTCGCACATTGATGCTCCCAAAGGACAGAGGGGGAAGGTTGAGTCTCCCGGACATCAGATGGTACAATCTGGCATGTATTCTTCACCATGTGTTAGGTTGGTTGAAAAAGACTAAAGGTACCGTTACACACAGATATCTGTGCAGACATTGCTTGCAACTCACTGGTTGCAGTGAAATCATGGACACATTGCTCCATTTGTACACGGCAACAAAATGGAACAATGTGTCCATGATTTCACTGCAACCAGAGATCTGCGAACAATCTCTGCACAAGTGTGTGTGTGTGTATGCGCGCGCGCGCGTGTGTGTGTAGCTGGGCCTTATCAGATACTCCAACTATGAGGAGGAGGTGGAGTTTTGAAGGCCTTGGGTTCCTGCCAGCCTCTTGCATGCCTCCTGGTCTAATATCCTGCACAATTTGAAAACTACTATATACAGAGACACGGCGATGGGCTGGAAAGCAGTGAAGAAAAAAAAAAAAAAAAAAAAAAACAACTCAATATGGCATGGAAGACCTCAAAATATCTAAACCCTGGGCTCATGTTGACTTCAAGCTAGGAAGAGTGAACCTATTATTTAGGAAATGGCAAGAAGGAGGGGTGGCTAGATCACATGACCTAATACAAAAGGCGCCGGCTACGAGGTCCAGAGGTATTGGAGAAATTCCACCTGACAGGCTCACATCTTTTACAATTTAACCAGATACAATTCCATATCATGCGGCACTTGCAAGATGTGATGTATCTAAGGAATGTATCGCTAATGTATGGGATTATCTGGTGGAAAGAAATATCAATGAAATTAATATTTCTTATATCTATGGACGATTGAGTATCATCAAGGCTGGAAACATATTGAGGTATGTCATAAACAGCTGCCAATAGATGACCTAGATGAAAAAAATTATTAGAGGGTGGGGTATAGCTAGAAAGTTCATCGTGAATGAAAAAAAGAGAGACGTCCAATTCAGAGTCATGCACAGAGCAATATATGGATTCACTCTCCCCCCGACTGCCCAGACCCCAGACAGAATACGATGCCCAAAATGCGTTATTCACAAAACGGACATGTTCCATGTGCTTTGGCTATGTAAAGATGTACGGAGGTTCTGGCATTATCTCGGGACATATGTAGTAGGGACCTGACATTAGGCCCACTTCCTTGGCTATTTCATTTTCCGACCTCAGATGTATGGAAAGGGAAATATTCCAGGATACTTCACATTGTAGCAATGGTCGGCAAAAGACTCATTTTGCGAACATGGCTGGGTAAATCAAACCCTAGTATTGACAATGTGATATAGGAATTGAAAAAGACCATGCAGACTGAAAAAGTCGAGGCGGAGAGAGATAAAGACCTACGCACAGAAAAATTCTTTACTACATGGAAATCGTTTATTACGTCAGTATTGACCCCAGACGAGCTAAGGCGAATGGTGTTGCCATATAAAAACTCAAATTGGTATCTGTTAGAGGATTTGCAGGGGACATTGGGCAAACTAAAAGATCCAAGTGGAGCTTTGTTACTTGGTGTTGAGAGCTTTATTGGGAGTACGCTAGTACTCAATTGTTTTTGTTATAGATCTCTTGATATATTGATGGGGGCCGTTTCCTTGTCTTTAATATCGATGTATAAGCAACTACTTAACACAACTCAAATATGTTACACATATACAGTTGGATTAATATTGAAAACATTAATAAAAACGATTTTAAAAACACAACCTTTCATTATTAGGACTTTTAAATTTGCCATACGGTGTCCAGGTTTAGTTAAGTGGCTTGCCTTCTGCTTTGTTAAAACCTGCTACCTCCCACAATGACTTCAACAAGTTCCACCCAACCATCAAGCTCACCCTCAACTTTTCAAGTCCCAAATATATCTTCTGGACACGACCACACACATCCAACACAATACCGTATAAACCTCTATTTACCATAAACCACAGGACGTCCGGCATACTGTGAACAGATTTCAACCAACACACACAAAAGTCAATAATCTACAGTAAGTTCAGATCTGTTCAGACAGTGAAGATAGAAAACTACCTGCTATCACTGAGGAGAACATTCCTACAAAGATACCATCCACTTATAATGAACAGATCCACAGAGTGACAAGGATCCCAAGAAACAGTCTCTTGGATCATAAAACAAAGGAAGGACAACAGGGTGCCTCTTGTGGTCACATACAACCCTCACATGAAGATCCTAAGGCTGGTTTCACACTGCGATTTAGTTAAATCCGATGCTGTCTGATGAAAATCGGACAGCATCGGATTTGAATCAGCCCCCATGTTATCCAATGGGGATCGGATCAGATTGGGCATAGTTGCCATCCGATTTGCCTCCGATCCGGTCTGATTTTTTGCAGGAGCAAAAATCGTAGACTGCTGCGATTTTGGCTCTTCAAAAAAATAAGAGCAAATCAGATGTGTGCCACCTAATTTCACTTCCACAATGTATATACCGTATATACTCGTGTATAAGCCGACCCGTGTATAAGCCGACCCCCCTACTTTTGCCCCCAAAACCTGGGAAAATCTATTGACTCGCGTATAAGCCGAGGGTGGACCCCAGCACAGGTATACAGCCCCCAGCAGTGGTATACAGGCCCCAGCAGTATGATATACAGCAGCCCCCAGTGGTATATACAGCAGCCCCCAGTGGTATTGCAGCCCCTATATACAGCAGCCCCAGTGGTATTGCAGCCCCAGTGGTGTATACAGCAGCCCCTATATACAGCAGCCCCAGTGGTATTGCAGCCCCAGTGGTATTGCAGCCCCTATATACAGCAGCCCCAGTGGTATTGCAGCCCCAGTGGTATTGCAGCCCCTATATACAGCAGCCCCAGTGGTATTGCAGCCCCTATATACAGCAGCCCCAGTGGTATTGCAGCCCCAGTGGTATTGCAGCCCCTATATACAGCAGCCCCAGTGGTATTGCAGCCCCAGTGGTGTATACAGCAGCCCCTATATACAGCAGCCCCAGTGGTATTGCAGCCCCTGTATACAGCAGCCCCAGTGGTATTGCAGCCCCAGTGGTATTGCAGCCCCTGTATACAGCAGCCCCAGTGGTATTGCAGCCCCAGTGGTGTATACAGCAGCCCCTATATACAGCAGCCCCAGTGGTATTGCAGCCCCAGTGGTATTGCAGCCCCTGTATACAGCAGCCCCAGTGGTATTGCAGCCCCAGTGGTGTATACAGCAGCCCCTATATACAGCAGCCCCAGTGGTATTGCAGCCCCTGTATACAGCAGCCCCAGTGGTGTATACAGCAGCCCCTATATACAGCAGCCCCAGTGGTATTGCAGCCCAAGTGGTATTGCAGCCCCTATATACAGCAGCCCCAGAGGGGTATACAGCAGCCCCAGAGGGGTATACAGCAGCCCCAGAGGGGTATACAGCAGCCCCAGAGGGGTATACAGCAGCCCCCGCTGTATACAGCGGTACCCGGCTGTATACAGCCCTCCCCCCTGGTATACCGGGCCCCCCTGTGGCAACCTGTAAAGGAAGCGATGATTATACTTATCGGGTCGCTGACGCCGACGACGCCGCTCTGTCACCGTCCGTCACCGCGCTCCTTCCCGTCTTCATGCTTCCTTCACGGGCGCACAGAAAATGACGTCATTTCCTGTGCGACGGTGAAGGAAGCATGAAGACAAGGAGGAGCGCGGTGACGGACGGTGACAGAGCGGCGGCGTCGGCGACAGCGACCCGATAGGTATAATCATCGCTTTCTTTACAGGTTGCCACAGGGGGGGCCCGGTATACCACGGGGGGGGGGGGCTGTATACAGACGGGTATATTTTTTTTTTTTTATGATTACCGTATATACTCGTGTATAAGCCGAGGGGGGACTTTTCAGCACATTTTTTGTGCTGAAAAACTCGGCTTATACACGAGTATATACGGTACATACATTGCAGAAGTGAAATATAAATAAAATCAAGTTTGTTTTTTTTTATTTAAAACATCTTTATTCTCACCTGCCAGCGCTCCCCCGGCGTCTCCATCAGCTCCCACTCTGTAACAGGACCTGGGATGATGTCACAACCCAATCAGCTGATCGGGTCACATGAGTGGTTACCAATGACGCTTCTGACATTATCGCATGTCCTGTAAATCCGATCGGAAGCTCTATGGACACGCCGGGGGAGCGCTGGCAGGTGAGAATAAAGATTTTTTTATGCTGGAATGACAGGAGGAATCTCCTTGTCAGAAGAGTCCTCACATCACCACAGACGGGCACATTCCCATGTAAGAAATGCAGGACCTATACCCACATATCACCAACAGATACAGTCCCCATACCAAACACATCAGGACTGTAAGATCATGGATTTCTTTTCAGGTACATTCTCCTATGTGGTATACATGATATAATGTACAAGGTGCACTGCAGGAACATATATTGGGGAGAATAAACTTCAAACAAGAATGAATCTACACAGACATACGATTAAAAAAAAAAAAAAAATGAGCTGTACACGCCTGTAGGAATGCACTTCTGTACACCTAGACACAGTATGGCAGATCTAAAAGTCCTATTATTGAAAGGTCACTTTAAAAATGATAGAAAGAAAAATCTGCAAGTTCAAGATAATTAAGAATATTCCAATTATAACAACAAGGGGACTCGATTTAAACACTTAGATTAATGATTCATTACTTGGACACAGTCCACATCTCCACAAGAAGGTCTTCAGATCTCTAAAAGACCACCTCCACCCACCTCATCTGCATTAGTAACAATCTTAATTTGATTCCCTTGGCCTGTCTCTAGCAAGCGTCACCTCATGTCGTGCTGTAAGAAGTAGAATTTTGTGTAATCACCGTAAATTTCTTTTCTCTTAGCCTCTAATTGGGGGACACAGGACGATGGGTTATGCCATTCTGCTACTAGGAGGCGACACTAAGCAATTGAAAGAAGAAGCGCCGTGGCTCCTCCCAGCAGTATATAACCCCCTGACTGGCACAGTACAGCCAGTTTTGTGCCAAAGCAGTAGGAGGAAAAACTGCATAAGCCAATAAGGCAACCAGGAACTTAAACAAGAGAACACCAACCACAAAAAGGCCAACGGGCCACGGGGAGGGTGCTGTGCCCCCCAATTAGAGGCTAAGAGAAAAGGAATTTACGGTGAGTACACAAAATTCTCCTTTTCTCCTGTGCTTCATTGGGGACACAGGACAATGGGACGTCCTAAAGCAGTCCCTGGGTGGGAATAACATCCACAACTGAAATACGGTCTACAGGCTAGCATCCGCTGCCTGCAGGATGCGTCTACCCAGACTCGCATCTGCCGAGGTCCGAGTATGAACATGATAGTGCTTCGCAAAAGTGTGTAGACTTGCCAGGTGGCAGCTTTGCACACCTGCTCAGCCGTAGCCTGGTGCCGAATAGCCCATGAGGCACCCACCGCGTGAGTGGAGTGAGCCCGCAACCCTGACGGAATGGGCAAATTGCGGAGGGTATAAGCTTCTTGAACGGTAAGCTTAATCCACCTGGCAAGAGTGGCCTTGGACGCGGCCATCCCTCTCCAGTGACCCTCTGAAAGTACAAAAAGTGAGTCTGACTTCCTGAAAGGTGCTGTCCTAGACAAAGTCGTAGAACCTGAACCAGATCCAAGTTTTGAAGCCTTTTCAATGCGGTGCACCAGAGCCGGAGAGAAAGATGGAAGGACAATGTCCTCATTCAATTGGAAAGAGGAAACTACCTTGGGAAGAAAAAAAGACGGCACTGGCCGTAGCACCACCTTATCCTTAAGAAAGGTGAGGAAAGGTGCCTTACAGGAAAGCGACACCAGCTCAGATACCCTCCGAATGGAGGTGATCGCCACAAGAAAGACCACCTTCTGTGAGAAGTCGTAACGAGACTTCCCTAAGAGGTTCGAAGGTGGGGCTGAAGCATCTGAGTTGGAAGAGCACAGACAGGGCCGAGACTTGACACTTAAGAGAACTTCGTGAAAGCCCCTTGTCCAGCCCAGACTGAAGGAACCCCAGAACCGCTGGAAGTGAAAATCGCATATTCCCACATCACACCAGGCGAAAAAAACCTTCCAAGTCCTATGGCAAATCCAGGCAGAAGCGTGTTTTCTCGCGCATGCCATAGTACGCGCAACCTCCTCCGAAAACCCTGCCAGAGTCAAAATTCGGGCCTCAAACGAAGAGCCCCTGAGTTCTAGTGATAAAATAGACCCTGGGAGAGAAGATCCGGACGTCCGGTAGCCGCCAAGTAATTTCTGCGGCAAGTTGTACGAGATCGGCATACCACAATTTCCTGGGCCAGTCCGGGTCGACTAGAATCACTGAGAAACATTCTGTTCTGATTTTATGTACCACTCTGGGAAGGAGGGCCAGAGAAGGAAAGACGTATGGGAGACGAAACGGTGTCCTGTTCTGGACCAGAGCATCTGATCCCAGAAGCACGAGGATCTCGAGAGCGGGCAAAGAAGTTGGGTACCTGCGCTGAGCTATAATACTGACCATGTACTGAGTAAAAAAAAAACTCACCAAATACTGAAGAAAAAAACTCAAATAGTGAATGTGTGCACACGGCTTTAGGATACATTCCCACGATGAGCTTATATTGCAGAATTTCTGCACTTATGTAAATAAGGTCACAAGTTTTTTTTTTTTTTTTTAAACAAACACATCATCTTGTCTCTTGTTGGCATGTCATGCTTTAAACAAAGCTGCTTTATTTTAAACACTTTTTTGTGGATTACATGCATTTTTAATGTGCTTACGCTGTGGAAACAGTACAATCACGTGTGTTTTTTACCTGTAGATTTTCCACATCCAATGCAAGTCTATGAGAAAAATCTGCACTAAGATTTAAGGCCCCGTTACACATTACGATGTCCTGGCGATCCGACCAACGATGGGGGGAGTCACTGGGACGTTGCTATCTGATCGCTGGTGAGCTGTCACACAGGCAGACTCACCAGCGATCAGCGTCCAGCGAGAACGCTGGTATCTGAGGTTCACATCAGGTAACTAAGCAGAGCGCTGCACTTAGTTGCCCGCTGTTTACCCTGGTTACCAGCTCTCAGCGTGTGCTGTGCGGCGCTGGGAGGTCGTTGATTGTTAATCTCTTGCTGTCACATACGCCGATGATGGCCGCCCAGCAGGAGACCAATGATAAAAAAAATGGTCCTGGCCAGTCCTGGACTTATCGTTGGTCATTGATACGTGTCACACGCAATGATGTCGTTTCGATGTCGCTGCAACAATATCGTAGCGTGTAACAGGGCCTTAAGTGTACCTGCAAGAGATATTGACATGCTGTGGGGATTTGAAACACCCACTGCAGGTCAGATTATGCTGAGTAAAGAAGGAGCACAGGGGACCAGAGATTTCTATAAATCAGATCCACTTTTTTTGGAACTAAAAGGCCAAGTGCATGTGTTGAGTACCGTATATGGTGTTTTTTTTTTTACCCCAGCATTTATAACCAAAACCAGGAGTGGCTGATAGAAACATATCACTACTTGTGTATTTATTAGCCCTCGGATACACTGGTGTGAAACTCGGATGACTGCAATGAGAGTAAAAATCTCATTGCAGTCGGACCAATGTTAGCCAATGTCCGCGAACACATTTCCGAGTATCGGACGTCTTTTTCTCGTCCGATTCATGGATGACGAGTCAGTCGCAACATGCTGCGATTGAGTGTTGGACGAGACTTGCCAATGCAAGTCTATGGGTCCGACAAAAAAAGGCATACTACACTCTGACTGCACATGGCGTGTTGGACGCAGCTCCCCCGGACCTGAGTGAAGCCGAGGGTGGCCGCAGGGAGACCGCAGCCGCCCTGTACTCACTGTGTGCGGTTTCTCCCTGCAATCATCAGATGAGAGCCGCTTCCAATTCCGCAGCATGCGGAGGAGCGGAATGGCGGCAACACACACTGCAGCTAAAAGAACGCTGCGGTCGGGTTAAGCATAGTGTGGATGGGATTTCTTTAAATCCCATCCACTATGCTTATACTGTACTATGCAGCGGCAAGATGCTGCATCCAAAACGCTGCGTATACTGATCGTGTGCACGCACCCTTATATGTGAGGAGTTAATTACTCCTAAGGTTTACCTCAATGTGTTGAGTTGTAAGGCTGGTTTCACACTGCAGTATTTTCCCTGATCAGGTTCCATCAGGTTTTTGTGTAAAAACCAGGAGTGTCTCCAAAACTGAGAACAGGTGTCAATCTTTCAATTACAGTTTTTCTCTGCAAGTTCCTCTCCTGGTTCCTCTACCTGGTTTTGGCACACAAACTTGATCAGGGAAAAAACTGCAGTGTGAAACCAGCGTTACCTAGATGGGGCAAACAAAAGGTTTTGTCTTCAATTAAATATGGCAAAAACAGTGATATACACTGCTCACCTTGCTGGGTTGTGTTACCCGCAACCGGTATATGCACCTGTAAGCTGCACCCACACTTCCACATGTGCACTTGTGGAGATCAGGCTTCAGAAAGGACGATGTGTCGTGGTCCACGCTGCTGCATACAAACAAGGGTCCTCAAAATGATATGCAACGGTGTGTTGAGGGTAATAATAAACACTGTTGCATATCACTTTGTGGACCCTTGTTTGTATGTAGTAGCGTGGACCATGACACACCATCCTCTCTAAAGCACTGGAAGGAAAACTATCGTAAAAGTTGACAGTTAGGACACACACGATACCTTCTTGTGAGGAGATGATAAGCGGCAGGTAGTCTGGTATGTATTCCTTTCGGTCTTCAACATCTTTGCTTCCAGGAGGAGGAAACTGCAGCACATTATTCTTGCTAACAGGAAAGGACGGGATCTGATGAGGGAAGGTGACTGGTTCAATATTGTGAATGTAGTCTTCCAGTTCATGGAGATTCACCCCCATCAGTTTAAAGGCTTGTCCTACATCGTCCAGCACAGGATCTGTCCGTCCGTCTAGAATACAAAAATACATGTCAATGACTCAATGGACAATCAGATATTTCCTGCTGCATCTGAAGTCTTTTCTCAAAAAGGTAATATATATGAGATCATTACAGAAAACAAGTGAAAAGTTAGCTAATAACACACGTATTAGAATGAAATAAAGTCATGTACTAGAGGAGGGACACAGCACTCAGCTGAGCGATCCTAACCCTCCTTTCCAGACCCCCAGTGATCAAAACCTCTGGATGATAGGTGCACTATAAAGAAAGTCATTAAAGGAAGTCGGTGGTCTTAGACACAGTGTAGAGACCTCTGGGGTTCACAGATGGCACACCATGCATTTGCATGTGCACCAATCATTATATCATCTTAATTTTAATGCTGGAATAAAATGGTATATATTCATTTAAAAATGTTTGTGCATGCTGGAATCTACCTCATTTATATTGCCATGTTGCCCAGAAGCAGGACTGGATCTCCCGTGCACTGCACTCTCCAACTAGACTTCTTTCTGACGAGCTGATTTTTGTCAGGGTGCTTTCACATCAGCGTTTTTTTAGCAATTGCAGATGATCAAGCATACTTGAACTTCTGCTGGAAGTCGCACACTTGCAGCAGGATCGCGATAATACTGTGTTCTGCCTAATGCATTCCCTATAGGACTTGTGGACATGTGCGGTAACAGATGGAAACCACTGATAGATGCAGTTTTAAACTCACCACAAGTGGCACACTTGACCCCAAGTCCTGTAGGGAATGCATTAGGCAGAACACAATCTTGCTACAATCATGCCGCAAGTGTCCCAGCTTCCGGCAGATCAGGCAAAACGGAGTTCAAAAGTTTGCCTCATCTACCGCAATTGCCAAAAAAAAGCTGATGTGAAAGCACCCTTACTTTGTCCGATTTCATCATCCAGAGTATATATGCAGAACAAACCCCTCACGTTTTTGCTCCTGCACCTCTCTGTAGTGTCTTGCATATAGCTATAGGCAGCAGCCCATTGATCACTGTAGAGAGGTGGAGGGAGCGCTCCCCTAATACTCTGGACTCAACTCCGGTGTATTCTCGGCACGCCTAGTAGCACAAAAGCATCACTTGTTTATAAGTATTGAGCTGTAATATGCAGGCCTCCATAGATGGGTTATGCCAATGCCTGCCGCAATAAAAAGCAACTACAGCAAATAGACTACCCATGTCAAATGAGTGCTCGGAGGTCCCAGGGACCTACTTACAGTCGGAGCCCCCTTCTTTCTCCACCCCAACCCCGTCTGCTGATAGACAACCCATTTCAATGGAGACCTCGGATCTCTCAGGGACCTACTCACAATCTGCTGTGCTCAAAAAGTCCATAAAACAAATGTCAAAGGACAACAAAAGCAGCTTAAGAGCGAGCATACATATTCTGAAGATCTCCTATCCATGTGTGAGCTGAGAAAATCGTCAGCGTATTACAGGAACAGTAGTGGATGCAAGAAAACCTACTGACCCTTACCCACATGGCAGAAATTAATATGCAATGCCAATTTTAACCTCTTCCTGCCATGATCAATTTTTTCCTCTTCTCTTCCATGAACCATAACTTTTTTATTTTTGATCATGACATACACATGCGGGCTCTATCGCTAGCGGGATGAGTTTTAAAGAAAAAACACACTAACCCCTACCATTATTTGTAGGATTTCGCCATCATGGAAGTAGGATTGCATCAATACCAAGCTTGTGGTTTTCTTTTTTGTGATGGGAAATTAGAAAATATATATAAAAAAGGCCAGTAAAATCTAAAGTAGGCTTATATTTGTGTGCAGACATGTACGAAGTGGCCTCGTGTTGGGGCATGTATGGAGCGTTGAACGATGTTTGTTACTTTATATATCATTTTGATGGCGTTGTAGAGTTGCTTTTTCCTCCAAATTTCATATTTTCATAGATCTGTCTTTTACACGCAGGAATACCAAAATGTATACTTTCTCTTTCAGAAATCTTTCAACTTTTTAAAGACTTTTTATTTTAAGCTGTATTCTTTATTGATCGCTTACAATGCATACTGCAATACTTCTATATAATGCTGTGTATAATATTAATCATGGTCTCCTAAGGGAAACCCAAGCTATGGTTGGTCTTCACAGATATACCAAGATGGCAACAAAAGGGCTTTTAGTAAGCCACCCAGCATCTGCACTTAAGGGGTTAACCAGCAGGGACTGGAGCTAGATCCACTCTTGTCATCTATGCCGGCTTTATAATACAACTGCAACAGCCTGCTCTATGCTACAACCCCTGGCAAAAATTATGGAATCACCTGGCTCGGAGGATGTCCATTCAGTTGTTTCATGTTGTAGAAAAAGCAGATCACACACATGGGACAAAACTAAAGTCTTTTCAAATGGCAACTTTATGGCTTTAAGAAACACTAAAAGAAATCAAGATAAAAAAATATGCTAGTCAGTAAGGCTAATTTTTTTCAGACCATGCAAAGGGAAAAAAAATTATAGAATCACCCTGTACATTTTCATTCCCAAAACTAACACCTGCATCAGATTAGATTTGCTTGTTAGTCTGCATCTAAAAAAGAGTGATCACACCTTGGAGAGCTGTTGCACCAAGTGGACTGACATGAATCATGGCTCCAACACAAGAGATGTGAATTGAAACAAAGGAGAGGATCATCAAACTCTTAATAGAGAGTAAATCATCACGCAATGTTGCAAATGATGTTGGTTGTTCACAGTCAGCTGTATCTAAGATCTGGTCCAAATACAAACAACATGGGAAGGTTGTTAAAGGCAAACATACTGGTAGACCAGGGAAGACATCAAAGCTTCAAGACCGGAAGCTTAAAGCAATATGTCTCCAAAACAGAAAATGCACAACAAACAAATGAGGAATGAATGGGAGGAAACTGGAGTCAAAGTCTGTGACCGAACTGTAAGAAACCGCCTAAAGGAAATTGGATTTACATACAGAAAAGCTAATTATAAGCCATCATTAACAAATAAACAGAAAAAAACAAGGTTACAATGGGCTAAGGAAAAGCAATCGCTGACTGTAGCTGACTGGATGAAAGTCATATTCAGTGAAATTGCGAATCTGCATTGGGCAAGGTGATGATGCTGGAACTTTTGTTTGGCGTCGTTCCAATGATTTATAAAGATGACTGCATGAAGAGAACATACAAATTTCCACAGTCATTGATGATATGGGGTTGCATGTCAGGTAAAGGCACTGGGGAAGATGGCTGTCATTACATATTAATTAAATGCCCAAGTTTACATTGATATTTTGGACACTTTTCTTATCCCATTAATTGAAAGGATGTTTAGGGATGATGAAATCATTTTTCAAGATGATAATGCATCCTGCCATAGAGCAAAAACTGAAAACATTCCATGAAAGAAGACACATAAGGTCAATGTCATGGCCTGCAAATAATCCGGATCTCAATCTAATTGAAAATCTTTGGTGGAAGTTGAAGAAAATGGTCCATGACAAGGCTCCGACCTGCAAAGTTGATCTGGCAACAGCAATCAGATAAAGTTGGATCCAGATTGACAATGAGTACTGTTTGTCACTTATTAAGTCCATACCTCAGGGACTGCAAGCTGTTATTAAAGCCAGAGGTATTGCAACAAAATATTAGTGAAGTATTGGAGTGTTCTTGTGTGTTTTTCATGATTCCATATTTTTTTCAATAGAATTGAGTGATTCCATAATTTTTTCCCTCTGCTTGGTCTGAAAAAAAAATTAACCTTGCTGATTACCACATTTTTTATCTTGATTGAGGGGGGGTGGTGACATTAGGGGCTGGGGTGGGCTGTAGGACCCCTGGGGGTGGCAGGCCATACTGAGACTGGGGAGGGGGTGGGCCTGTAGGATCCTGGGGGTTGCAGGCCATAGTGTAGAGTGGGGGAGGGGCGTATTTGTGGGGGAATGGGAGGAAGCGTCCAGTTTTCCATTTACATGCAGGCTCCAATATAAACACGCCCCCTGAACGTTCCGTGGCTGCTGAAAATATGCGATATCTAGGCAATCCTGCAAAATGTTGACAGCATGTATATTACAAACTGTCAACATTCTGCAGCCTAGATACACATGAATTACAGCAAAAGCCCGGACAACCCCTTTAACAAAGGGAAAGTGCTTAATGAAATCCCACACTGCGGTCTTAAGAACAGGTGTTTGAAGGGTAAAGCAGTTGTCCACTACTATTATACTGATGACCTAGGGAATGTCGTCAACAGACTGGTGGTGGTGCAGGCTGTAGGACATCACCAATCTACTAACTGTATAGCCGGATGTAAACACTGAACTGAGTTAAACCGTTTACCTTAGTAATTAACAGCTGATCGATGAGGGTAGTGGGGGGGTCTGACTCCAACAATCTGATATTGATGACTTTATATATGGATAGGTCACCGGTATAGTAAGGGACAGCTCCTTTAAGGATAAACATAGCATCGCAATGGCATGCTGAAGCATTTCTGTTAATACACGGTTTCAGACGACTGCTATGCTCACTGTGTATGGATTCACAGGTACTGTTGAATAGCACCTTTAAAAACACTGGACACAAAAAAAAAAAAAAAAAAAAAAAAAAAAAGTAAGAAAGAGGCACTTCACTATCAAGTTTTCTTTTTAATTGGAAAAAAAATTAAATTTGTAGGCAAGTGCAGCCAAAAAATTGCAGGAATATGTAAATTTGCCCGGAACATGACGGTTGATATTGCCACTTAGTGCCATGAAGCCTTATTATTTGATAGACTGTAAATTTGGCAATACCAACTTTAAAACCCATCTACATTGAAGACTGACAAAATATCGGGTACATTACACCACAGTGCCAATCTAAAGCCATTAGACCTGTAAAGGGACCAAACCTGCTTATCAGAATCTGTCCGAATGATTTGCATGATTCAGTGGTCTGAGTGTTTAGGCTGTAGAATAAAAACGGCACCTTCTTGTAGTAACCAACGTGCCGATGCTGAGAAATTTCTGCATTACACATTTGCACATTGCAGTTTGATCTTCTCTTTTCAGTGCCACTCATTAATTTGAATTTTTCATATATATAGTAGTGTCGCGGCATATATCTATTGTTGTAAGTATGATTATTTTTCTGCCAGCACCTACGTATACGGTTGATGCCAGTCTTATATATATTTTACATATTGTCTGTTTTGACTGAGCTCCCATTATATAATTTTCCCCTTTTCCTCTTCTCATAGTCTGGTAACCACTCATGGACTCCAGTGTGAGGTCCTAGCACACACCTGTTTTTAATTACCGTATATACTCGTGTATAAGCCGACCCGTGTATAAGCCGACCCCCCTACTTTTGCCCCAAAAATCTGGAAAAACCTATTGACTCGTGTATAAGCCGAGGGTGGACCCCAGCACAGGTATACAGCCCCCAGCAGTGTGGTATACAGGTCCCCCCCCAGTGGTATACAGGCCTCCCCAGTGGTAGTATACAGCAGCCCCAATGGTAGTATATAGCATCCCCAGCAGCCCCAGCGGTAGTATACAGCAGCCCCAATGGTAGTATATAGCATCCCCAGCAGCCCCAGCGGTAGTATACAGCAGCCCCAGCGGTAGTATACAGCAGCCCCAGCGGTAGTATACAGCAGCCCCAGCGGTAGTATACAGCAGCCCCAGCGGTAGTATACAGCAGCCCCAGCGGTAGTATACAGCAGCCCCAGCGGTAGTATACAGCAGCCCCAGCGGTAGTATACAGCAGCCCCAGCGGTAGTATACAGCAGCCCCAGCGGTAGTATACAGCAGCCCCAGCGGTAGTATACAGCAGCCCCAGCGGTAGTATACAGGAGCCCCAGCAGCCCCAGCGGTAGTATACAGGAGCCCCAGCAGCCCAGTGGTAGTATACAGGAGCCCCAGTGGTATACAGGCCTCAGCAGTATATACAGCAGCCCCAGAGGTTATACAGCACCCCCCAGGGGTTACCCAGCAGCCCCCAGGGTTACCCAGCAGCCCCCAGGGTTACCCAGCAGCCCCCAGGGGTTACCCAGCAGCCCCCAGGGGTTACCCACACATACCCTGGGGGTACCCAACATACCCCTGGGGGTACCCAACATACCCCAGGGGGTACCCAGCAGCCCCAGGGGGTACCAACAGCCCCCAGGGGGTACCCAACAGCCCCCAGGGGGTACCAACCAGCCACCCAGGGGGTACCAACAGCCCCCTGGGGGTACCAACAGCCCCCTGGGGGTACCAACAGCCCCCTGGGGGTACCCAGCAGCCCCCAGAGGGTACCAACAGCCCCCACAAGCTGGCACTGTCCCCCCTTGTAAGTGCCCCCCCCCGGTGCTTATACATTACCATCCCGGTGTTCTGATCGGCGCCGCTCCTCCGTGCTGCGTCTTCATCCTCCAGCGCTGGCTGCATCCGGGTTCTGAGTTCTCCAGCGGTCGCGCGATGACGTCACATCGCTGCGACAGCCGGAGATCACGGATGGAGCCAGCGCGGGAGGATGAAGAAGCACCGAGGAGCGGCGCCGATCAGAACACCGGGATGGTAATGTATAAGCACCGGGGGGGGGGCCCTTACAAGGGGGGACAGTGCCAGCTTTTGGGGGGGCCATATGCACTGCTTCCCCCTGCCGCTGATTGACAGGGGGATGCAGTGCATATTTAATGAGCAGCCCCACGTGACGGGGCCGCTCATACAGCAGCCCCCCCCCGCCTCCTCCAGCCTCCACAGCCCCCACCACACAGCCCCCACCACACGGGTCTACCGTATAGACCCGTGTATAAGCCGAGGGGGGGACTTTTCAGCCCAAATTTTGGGCTGAAAAACTCGGCTTATACACGAGTATATACGGTACATCTTTAGACATATAAGCCCACACAGATTCCACCAGTTCACCATTTCACTAGGGCATAGTGTTAGGACCTGGCAGTGGAGGCCCCTTGAAGTGGGTGCCAGGCTTGATCCTCAGTGGCCGCTGATGAGACTAAGACCTCTGTTTTCAACTTTAGCACAGGGCAGATTTCTGCATTACACATTTGCACATTGCAGTTTGATCTTCTCTTTTCAGTGCCACTCATTAATTTGAATTTTTCATATATATAGTAGTGTCGCGGCAGATATCTATTGTTGTAAGTATGATTATTTTTCTGCCAGCACCTACGTATACGGTTGATGCCAGTCTTATATATATTTTACATATTGTCTGTTTTGACTGAGCTCCCATTATATAATTTTCCCCTTTTCCTCTTCTCATAGTCTGGTAACCACTCATGGACTCCAGTGTGAGGTCCTAGCACACACCTGTTTTTAATTACATCTTTAGACATATAAGCCCACACAGATTCCACCAGTTCACCATTTCACTAGGGCATAGTGTCAGGACCTGGCAGTGGAGGCCCCTTGAAGTGGATGCCAGGCTTGATCCTCAGTGGCCGCTGATGAGACTAAGACCTCTGTTTTCAACTTTAGCACAGGGCAGATTTCTGCATTACACATTTGCACATTGCAGTTTGATCTTCTCTTTTCAGTGCCACTCATTAATTTGAATTTTTCATATATATAGTAGTGTCGCGGCAGATATCTATTGTTGCAAGTATGATTATTTTTCTGCCAGCACCTACGTATATGGTTGATGCCAGTCTTATATATATATATTTTACAGATGCTGAGAAATCAACCTTTGAAAAGAAATCTGTCACCATCTTTGACTTTTCTAAACTATTAATATGGGCATATGGCTCATAAAATGCTAAAATGAATGATCTCTGTATGCATCTTATCTGATGCCTTGTTGTGGAGAAATCATCTTTTATCACTTTATGTAAATGAGCTGTTCCAGGCTATGGGGCAGATGCTGCCTGAAAGACAACTATGCCTCCAAAGCTTATTATAGGTAAAAGGGGAGTTACCAGCGTGATGCCTGCCCTCTGCCCTCCTGATCTCACTATACAGTTCTGCATGATTATAACTGACATCTGCAGATTCCTCTCAGTGTTTTCAGCTTCCATCTCACAGGCAGCCTAGGTGCAATACTGTTTCAATACAGCAGATCTCAGAGAGCTGAAAAAATGTGTTTGCAATAAATTAAATTTCATTTCTCCAGTTCTGTCTCTGTAACTTGTCTCACACTGGTAACTCCCCATCTATATAAAACAAGCCCTAGATGGGACGTAATCTTCAAGGCAGTATCAGCCCCATAGTCTGGAACAGCTCCTTTATATAAAGTAATAAAATACAATTTCTCCACAAAACACCTGATATGAGGAAGACAGGCATGAATATTTTCAGCATTCTATAACCTGTATGCCCATATTATTAGATTAGATAGGTCAAAGGTGGTTACAGATTCCCTCTAATATCACATGCACACATGACTGTGTCCGGAAGTGCAATGATGACGTTTCAACAAAAACCCTAATGCGAGATTGGACCAGACGGACTACCATTCACATCCATGGCCAATGATGATGGATGCTCAGCAGTTGTCCCCTTTGAACAGTCTCAATAAGTACCAAAAAATGCATCTTGGAAAAATATCTCAGAGCCAATCGACTAGTCATCATCACAATTGCTCTTTGAGGGAAGACCTAGATCCACCAATGTCAACCTTCCTCCAAATATACATTTTTTTGGCACTAAATCTCATCTAATTGACGGTCACCTGCACTGAGGAAATCATCCAGACCTTTTTTACAAGCTGTTACAGTGTCTGCCATTACTATCTCTTGTAGTAGGGCATTATAGTGTTTGCCATTACTACCTCTTGTGATAGAGCAGTCAGACTGTGGAATGCCCTAACTGTAAAGAGCCCTTACCTATTTAGCTGCTGGAATCGCCTTCCACCCGTAATGAGTACCCCCTGGACTAAAAGCTGGTTTACACGTTTCGATGTCCCAGCGATCCGACCAACAATCAGGATTGCTGGGACATCGCAATCTAATCGCTGGTAAACTGTCACACAGGCAGACTCACCAGCGATCAGCCACCCGTGTAACAATCTCGACATCTTAGAAAAGAATATAAAATATTTTTTCTACGATATCGAGGTCCCGCTTCGCTGGGGTAAGCGGGAGAACGCTGGTAACCATGTTAAACATCGAGTTACTATGCGTAGCGATCTGCTTAGTAACCTGATGCTTACTGTGGTTATCAGCGTTCTCCTGCTTAGTAACCTGATGTGTACCCTGGTAACCAGGGAACACATAGGGTTAGCTGGTCACTGCCCCTGTCACACATGCCGATACGATGCATGCGTGACAGCGGCAAACCAGCAACCAAAAAACGGCCCTGGCCATTCCGCAACGATCAGCGAGGTGATCGCTGATGGATCTCATACGCAGTGATGTTGCTACGAGGTCGCAGCAACGTCACAAGTTGCAGGGACATCATTAGCGATGTTGCTACGTGTAAACCCAGCTTTAGCATGCTCTCCCTACACTTGCCCATTTTTCCAGGCTCCAGCATATCAACTTCAGGAGCTTAGTGTCCATTTGCTGGTCTACACAGACACCTCTCATTCATTGCAATTATTGAGCGGCAGCCCACATAATAAATTCCATCTTGTGGACTAGCGAAGCCACTCCACGGTTAAAGTTATTTTGGTGGCATCTCAAAAAGGCTCAGTGTAGTCCATATCAGGTATATAGCGCTCATTCACAGATGCCACAGTAATGAGATTCATTAATTCTACGGCTGATGATAAAGAACTACTTTCTCATTAGCGATAATGGATCACACGGATGTGACACGTGAAGTAATTTCCCCATCATCCTTGATCACATGTCACAGGACAGAACTCTAGAAATGACATACAGAAAATACAAAGCCTTTTCACATATTAGCTCAAAGAAAAGGGCATAATTCAAGGTCAGGTGACGGCAAAAGAGTATGGCGGTGACCCACAGAACACAGTTGAGTAGAGTCTTCCCAGCTTATAAACGTCTCTGCCATCTTACATTGGTTGTAAAAGCGTAGAGAACTCTGCAGTTCAGGAGCGCACTTCCCACTTACAGGCCGAATATAAAAAAGTGCATTTAAGCACCATGCTCCCTGCCCAGGGGATCAGCCACTGCAGATAGACTGTAGAGCTGGTCAGTAACCTAGGCAACCAGAAGTAAACAAAACGGAAAAATCCCTCTGTTCTGGGGAACGGGAATGTTTTTTTTAATACGTAGAAGTAAGAAAACTTCAAAGTGCTCAATTTACAATAAAGAGGTTAACCCTTTGAGAAAGTCACTCGCCCTCCTCAGGCCCATCGCTGGGGCTCTGCGCTGCTCCTGGGGTCAAGTATTTTCTGGGGCTCTGATGCCATGCTGACAGCAGCAACCAATCATTAAGCTTTGATGGATAAACCTGCTCAGAGATGCAACCACTGACTAATTAGCTGCAGCACTAACATGACAGAATTAAAGTGCACAGACCTCAGGTGAAACAGGAACCCAACGCTGGACCTGGGAAGGGTAAGGGTTGGTGCCCCCGATCCGGAGGCACTGTGTGTTGGATGCAGTGCCTCTAGACCTAAGGGAACTCACAGGTGAGTGCACTGAGACTGCAGCCGCCCTGTGCCCACGATCTGTGTTTGGCACAGGGCGGCTTTTTCCTACATTCACCCAGTGGAGGCCACTTTGGACGCTGCAGGATTAAATTAAGTGTGGTTTGATTTGTTTTAAGTACCATAATGTGCACAGCAAGCCGAGTTTTCTGAAAAGAGACAACTCCTTTAATCTACGGCATAATCATCACTAAGATGGAAATAAGCCTAATGATTGATACTGTTGTCCATAGCAACTCAAAATAACTCATCCTTCCTAGTCCATTAAAAAGAATAGCATGGACAGGTTAC
This sequence comes from Allobates femoralis, assembly GCA_033576535.1. Taxonomy (NCBI): domain Eukaryota; kingdom Metazoa; phylum Chordata; class Amphibia; order Anura; family Aromobatidae; genus Allobates; species Allobates femoralis. The sequence continues at coordinate 258,121,972 of JARQOC010000004.1, forward strand.
TAAGGGCCACTCAGATACACATGGCAGCGGCCCACCAGCTGGTACCCATGGC
>JARQOC010000004.1:258122123-258176614 GCA_033576535.1 Allobates femoralis
CCAATTACTTTTGGTCCCTTGAAAAAGAGGTGGCTATGCATTACAGAGCTTTGATTCCTAAACCCTTTCTCCGATTTGGATGTGGAAACTCTCATATTGCAGCTGGGAGTGTGCACTTTCAGCCCATATTATATATATAATTGTATTTCTGAACATGTTTTTGTAAACAGCTAAAATAACAAAACTTGTGTCACTGTCCAAATATTTCTGGCTCTAACGGTATATTTGAATTTTAAGTAAATTTTTTGTTTGCAAATCACAATACTTTCTGTGGGCGACAAAACATTTGTCTTGCCAAAATCTAACCATTCTGTGTTCATTAAATGATCAATATTTCAGCATTGATGTTGACCACTCCCTTCTACTTCAGATCCTGGAATCTCTTGGCATCACAGACCTTGCCCTCTCTTGGATCTCCTCATACTTAACGGACCGGACCTTCAGCGTCACCCACTCCCACACATCCTCCTCGCCCTTCCCCCTTATCTGTCGGGGTCCCTCAGGGCTCGGTTCTTGGACCGTCACTGTGTTCAATCTACACTCTCAGCCTAGAGCAACTCATTGAGTCCCAAGGCCTCCAGTACCACCTCTACGCCGAAGACACCCAAATCTACCTGTCTGGTCCTGACATTGCCTCCCTTCTATCCAAAATTCCACACTGCCTGTCCACCATCTCATCCTTCTCTGCTCGCTTCCTTAAGCTGAACATGGACAAAACCGAGTGAATAGTCTTCCCCCTCCAAAACGTTCCCCCTCACTACCTGACCTATCCATTGTCGTCAACGACTGCTCTCTCTCCCCAGTCGCCCACGCCAAGTGCCTTGGGGTTATCCTTGACTTGTCCCTCTCCTTCAAGGCCCACATCCAGGCCCTCGCCACCTTCTGCCGACTCCAGCTCAAAAACATCTATAGAATCCGCACTTTCCTTGACCATGACGCTGCTAAAACCCTTATTCACGCTCTCATAGTCTCCCGCCTCAACTACTGCAACCTCCTGCTCACCGGCCTCCCCAATACCTTCCATGCACCTCTCCAATCTATCCACCTGCCCCTTGTAGACTGAGCCCTTGCGGACAGGATTTCTCCCCTCTTGTATCTGTATGACCGAATTGTCCACATTTATTGTTACTTGTAGTGTTACTATGTTACTTGTCCTAGTCTGCCCCTTTTAGCATGTAAAGCGCCATGGAATATAATGGTGCTATATAAATAAATAATAATTTACATAACATGGATAAGCGACATAACTTCTGACAGGGAGTGTAGTGTTCAAAGTTACTGTTCGGGTTCGGCTGGGAGGGCTGTAACAAATGATTAAACAGCAGCATTATACTTACGAAGTCTCTGGTGGCTACAGGCACACCACCTTCCAGGTCCCGCTCATTAACCGCTTCATGACCCGGCGATTTTTCGTTTTTCATTTTTTGCTCCCCTGCTTCCAAGAGCCATAACGTTTAATTTTCCTTATTGTCTTCAAGACAGCACTGATCACCGCAAAACAAGCTTTCTTCTCGTCTCTCATTCCCTCTCCCACAATCCCAAGCAAATTTTCATAACCTTTAACGCCCTACTCCACCCCCGCACCCTCTCCCTCATCACCGCCAATGACTTTGCCAGCTTCTTTAAACAGAAGATCGACAAAATCAGAGAAACCTTCAATTCCCAATCCACTCGGCCCTCCCTCTCTATCAACCAACCCCCCTCGACAAAAAGTAACTTACCCTCCATGACTGAAGTGCGTCTCTCCTCCCTTCTAGCACGATCACACCTCACCACTTGTGCCCTCGACCCTCTCCCCTCCCATCTCATCCCTAACCTCACCACTGTCCTTATCCCCGCCCTAACCCATCTCTTCAACATATCACCTACCACAGGCGTGTTCCCCTCATGCTTCAAACATGCCCTCATCACACCCATCCTCAAAAAACCATCCCTCGACCCCGCAACAGTCTCCAACTATCATCCCATATCTCTCCTTCCCTTTGCGTCAAAACTGCTTGAGCAACATGTCTACTCCGATCTGTCCTTCCATCTCTCCTCATGCTCCCTCTTTGACCACCTGCAATCCGGTTTCCGAGCCCACCACTACACCGAAACAGCCCTAACCAAAGTCACCAACGACCTACTGACCGCCAAGAGCTAGCGACACTACTCCATCCTTCTCCTCCTCGACCTCTCTGCTGCCTTCGACACAGTCGACCACTCCCTCCTGCTTCAACTTCTAGAATCCCTTGGCATCACTGACCTAGTCCTCTCCTGGATTTCCTCGTACCCAACAGACCGGACCTCCAGCGTCACCCACTCCCACACCTCCTCCTCACCCTACCCACTATCTGTTGGAGTTCCCCAAGGCTCAGTCCTGGGACCCTTACTCTTTTCCATCTACACCCTCGGCCTAGGCAAACTCATCGAATCCCATGGCCTCCAATACCACCTCTACGCCGACGACACCCAGGTCTACCTCTCCGGCCCTGACATCACCTCCCTGCTATCCAAAATCCCACACTGCCTGTCTGCCATCTCATCCTTCTCCGCTCGTTTCCTCAAACTCAACATGGATAAAAACAGAGTTCATAGTCCCCCCCCCCCCCCACCCCAAGTCGCTCTTCCCCCCTACCCGACCTACCCATCAATGTCAACGACTGCACACACTCACCCGTCGCCCACGCCAAGTGCCTCGGGGTAATCCTAGACTCTGCCCTCTCCTTTAAGCCACACATCCAGGCCCTCGCCATCTCCAGCTTAAAAACATCTCACGGATGCGCTGCTTCCTTAACCATGACATCGCCAAAACACTTGTCCACGCCCTCATTATCTCCCGCCTCGACTACTGAAACCTCCTGTTCACCAGCCTCCCCACTTCCTCCCTTGCACCCCTCCGAACCATCCTCGATTCCGCTGCCCGACTCATCCACCTGTCGCCCCGTTACTCCCCTGTCTCCCCCCTCTGTCAAGCCCTCCACTGGCTCCCTACTTCCCAGAGATCCAAGTTGAAAAACCCTAACCCTGACATACAAGGCCATCCACAACCTGTCCCCCTCATACATCTCCGACTTGGTCTCCCAATACAACCCCTCACGCAACCTGCGCTCCTCTCAAGAGCTCCTTCTCTTCTCCCCCCGCATCTCCACCTCCCACAACCGCATACAAGACTTCTCTCGTGCATCAGCCATACTCTGGAACTCTCTTCCACACCACATCAGACACTCCCCTACCCTGGGAACCTTCAAGAAAAACCTGAAGACCCACCTCTTCCTTCAAGCCTATAACCCACTCTGAGACCTAATCCGCTGCACCATCTCAACTCTGCCCCTCCTACTGTCTCCCACCCATCCCCTATAGACTGTGAGCCCTTGTGGACAGGATCTCTGCCCTAATGTACTTGTATGATTTATTCGTCGTTATTTATGCTCTCGTCCTTGTTCTGCCCTTACACATGTAAAGCGCCATGGAACCAATGGCGCTATATAAATAAATAATTTTTCCGTCACTATAGATATAGGACTGCTTGTTTTTTGTGGAACAAGTTGTACTTTCAGATGAAATAATTTATTTTACCACACATTTTACAGGGAAATGGGAAAAAAATTCCAAGTGCAGTGAAATTGCAAAAAAAGTGCAATTACCGTATATACTCGTGTATAAGCCGAGTTTTTCAGCCCAAAATTTGGGCTGAAAAGTCCCCCCCTCGGCTTATACACGGGTCTATACGGTAGACCCGTGTGGTGGGGGCTGTGGGGCCGGGGCTGTGGAGGCTGGAGGAGGCGGGGGGAGGCTGCTGTATGAGCGGCCCCATCACGTGGGGCCGCTCATTATATATGCACTGCTTCCCCCTGTCAATCAGCGCAGGGGGAAGCAGTTCATATATTCCCCCCAAAAGCTGGCACTCACCCCCCCTTGTAAGGCCCCCCCCCATCGCTGCTTATACATTACCATTCCGGTGTTCTGATCCGCGCCGCTCCTCGGTGCTTCTTCATGCTCCGTCCTCGCTGGCTGCATCCGGGGATCTCCGGCTGTCGCAGCGATATGACGTCATCGCGCGACGGCCGGAGAATGGAGATCCCGGATGCAGTCAGCGAGGACGGAGCATGAAGAAGCAGCGAGGAGCGGCGCGGATCAGAACACCGGAATGGTAATGTATAAGCAGCAGGGGGGGAAGCCTTACAAGGGGGCCGAGTGCCAGCATTTGGGGGCTGTTGGTACCCCCAGGGGGCTGCTGGGTACCCCCAGGGGGCTGTTGGTACCCCCAGGGGGCTGTTGGTACCCCCAGGGGGCTGTTGGTACCCCCAGGGGGCTGCTGGGTACCCCCTGGGGGCTGCTGGGTACCCCCTGGGGGCTGCTGGGTACCCCAGGGGGCTGCTGGGTACCCCCTGGGGGCTGTTGGTACTCCAGGGGGCTGCTGGGTACCCCCAGGGGGCTGCTGGGTACCCCCTGGGGGCTGCTGGGTACCCCCAGGGGGCTGCTGGGTACCCCCTGGGGGCTGTTGGTACCCCCTGGGGGCTGTTGGTACCCCCTGGGGGCCGCTGGGTACCCCCTGGGGGCCGCTGGGTACCCCCTGGGGGCCGCTGGGTACCCCCTGGGGGCCGCTGTGTAACCCCTGGGGGCTGCTGTATATACTGCTGAGGCCTGTATACCACTGGGGCTGCTGTATATACCACTGGGGCTGCTGTATATACCACTGGGGCTGCTGTATATACCACTGGGGCTGCTGTATATACCACTGGGGCTGCTGTATATACCACTGGGGCTGCTGTATATACCACTGGGGCTGCTGTATATACCACTGGGGCTGCTGTATATACCACTGGGGCTGCTGTATATACCACTGGGGCTGCTGTATATACCACTGGGGCTGCTGTATATACCACTGGGGCTGCTGTATATACCACTGGGGCTGCTGTATATACCACTGGGGCTGCTGTATATACCACTGGGGCTGCTGTATATACCACTGGGGCTGCTGTATATACCACTGGGGCCTGTATATACCACTGAGGAGGCTGCTGTATACCACTGGGGTTGCTGTATATACTACTGGGGCTGCCTGTATACTACCACATATAGATGGTGGCGACAATGGAGGCAGCGCCCTTTGCTCAGTGGCATCTCCGTCCATTGCAGTTGGCTATCCTGGCGGCCTGGAATCGCAGTCCATTCACTCTTCATTTTCCGGCCACCGGCAGCGACGAGGCTCTCTCTCCACTGGTGGCTGATTCCGTCTTCTCTCTCCGTAGGAGATCCTTTCTGCCGGTCCGGCGGGACGTACTGACCGGTCAGGGGGTTATATACTGCTGGGAGAAGCCACTGTGCTTCTTTTTCATTTACCTAATGTCGCCTCCTAGTGGCAGAATAGCATAACCCATTGTCCTGTGTCCCAAAATGAAGCGAAAGAGAAATACTGCTGTGAACTCAGTTGAATCTGCTGCCGGACTGTAGACAGTTGTGCCGTCATGTTTGGCAACCCGGCAGCAGGTTGACCTGAGTTCACCAACAGCAGTGGGGAAGGCCTCAATGATGTCATCGCTCCTCTGTGGCCATCAGTGTGATCTCAAAAGACTACAGTAAGAGGACACTTTCCATCGCTGCAGGCTCTGGATGTAGCAGAGCCAGGGATTACTAAGGAATGCCATATAATGGGTGAGTCTCATAGAAAACTGACATTACCAATCTGGGCTAAATGAAAGCTGTGAATACTCAGCTGTTATTAACCCCATCTATCACCCTGATGCCACCGCACTAGGACATCGGGAAGAGTCGGGTAAAGCGGCCAGGAATTGGCACTTCTAATGAATGCACCAATTTCTGGGGCAGCTGCAGGATGCTATTCTGTAGTCTGGGGGGGGCCCCAATAACTACAGGCCTCAACACGATTAGCATACAATGCCGGGTTTTTCCTAGGCTGGAAATCAAAAATAGGGTGAAGCCCATGCATACTGTAACAATTATATAAGAAATTTAAAAATTAAAAAAAAAAAAAAAAAAGAACAGCAAAAAACCGCTGCACCTACACAATGTGTAAAAACCCTAGTGAATACTGAAGCCTGTAACATCTCCTGTGATTATATCCATAGTACACCAAAGGACAAATAAGTCATTACTTCGAGGAATGACCCTTTTATTACTTGTGGAATAGAAGTGATATCATGAGAGGTCTAACCTCACTGCCCACAGCAAATACTCTCAGAGATGAATTTAGAGGATGGATGGTAATTTTTTAGTGCTTTCCTAAGTTTAGCAGCCTGGTGTGCACTGCTCAGAAGCCATTATATCCATGGACTATTCCCATGTGCTTCTGTCAGGAGCAATTAACAATGTGGTAGTCATAAAAGAAAAGCATTAGGAGTGTTTCCTATAAAGAAATCTAGTTTAAGTAAGCGCACAGCTATACACACAAACAGACGGAAGCTTTCCAAACAGATGTCAAAAAAAATGCCAACATCATGCAGGATCCTTCAAAATGGAAAACATTCTGTAATTTACAGGTAAAAACAACCATCCATCCACAGACCACAAAACAGGATATATTCAGTGCATAGAACGTAGACTTCAAAAGAACAAATGGAATCAATCACACAAGGCGGACACTGTACACGTACCATTTTATATATCTCTCCAAACTACTTCTCAGATGTTTAATAAAATGGTTGCTCTAGTTGTGTGAGCAGTTTACACAAAAGTAAAATCTTTTTTTTTTTTAAAGATTTTTTTATTCTTAAAGCTTTTAATGCTTTCACAGTTAAATACCGTATGGACACCAATGTAAGGCTACTTTCACATTAGCGTTCCCCCTCCGCAGCGTTCTGCGGAGGGGAGCCGCAATGTGAGCGCAGCACTGCAAGCCCCTATCTTTATAATGGGAGCGCACGGTGCTGCGCTTGACTGCGCATGACGGTGCGCACCCATTCACTCCCATATGTGATCTGTGCGCAGGCTAATGCCTGCGCACAAATCACCCCGTCTCGTCCACACCAGAAATGCAATGCAATGCAAGGTTGCATTTCTGGTGCGGACGAGACTGGGTGATTTGTGCGCAGGCATCCGCCTGCGCACAGATCACATATGGGGGTGAATGGGTGCGCTCGGTCATGCGCAGTCAAGCGCAGCACCGTGCGCTCCCATTATAAAGATAGGGGCTTGTGGTGCTGCGCTCACATTGCAGCTCCCCTCCGCAGAACGCTGCGGAGGGGGAACGCGAATGTGAAAGCACCCTTAATAGTAGCAATAAGCACACGTTTATTTTGTGAATGACTAATCCTAATCCATTTCCACATTAAGACGTGAACTAACGCTTCCTCCATGACCGTGCCGGCATCTGTCTATGCCGAGCTCCGGCCATGGACGGTGACTGGTTAAACTATGTTGTTAATCTCTGGTAGCAACATTTAAGTGAAACGTGTACTGGTGCTCATCACTGCAGGCTTCCATCAGCCTCCATGGAGTGATAATGGGGGACAGAGGGATTAATAGGATAGCAGGTAGTAGGATAGTCCTCTAATAGAACTAACAATTTTAGGGCTATGTGCACACGCTGAGTATTTGGTGAAGACATTTTCTGCAGCAAATCAGCATTCTCTGGCAGAGAAACACCATGTGTTTTTGGTGCAGATTTGTGCCATGCATTTCTTCTTCATGAAGTCAAATGGCTGGAAGGGCTGAATAACACAGGAAATCTGCACTAAGGCTGGTTTAATATTTCAGTTCGAAACGCAGTGTTTGCGAACGCAGCCAAATGCATGAGTACTGCATTCTATGTTCAACATGGGGACTATGGTCCCTGCGTTCACATGCATTTTTTCTAAGTACCCTCTCAACGCAACTTGTTGCATTTTTTGTGTGTCTGAGGATCCTTGCCTCCTACACAAGCATCCTGAAGTGCACAAATAATGCATGTAGATCAATTGGGCCGCACTGCCATCCGCGTCACTGCAGTTTTTTGTTGCTTTTTTTTTTCTCCTTTCAAAAGAGGGCCTGTCACCCCCCCCTGGTGCTATGCTAACTGAATGTAGCGTGTCTACTGCATTCAGGGAAGGGGTCTCCCATGTCTCTAGCCCCCCTGTAAGTTGTTAAAAAGACTTTATAAAGTGTACAGATAAGGAGTCCAGAGGGACTTACCCAGTAAGGAGTAATAATCACTATTGCTGGTGTCCTCCCACCTCCAGCCCTCAGCAATGACACATACAGGAGGCTGAACAAGAGGTGGCACAGAGAGGGTTGGAGGCGGGGAGGATACCAGCAACAGTGATGACTCATTACTGAGTAAGTCCCTCCGGATTCCTTATCCATAAACTTTATAAAGTCTTTTTAACAGCTTATAGGGGGGCTAGGGACATGGGGGACCCCTTCCCTTAATGCAGCAGACACACTGCATTCAGTGCTGCATTCAGTTAGCATAGCACCAGGGGGGTGACACGTCCTCTTTAATTTATTCTCTTTCTACCGCACATCATCATATCCTATGGAGACCCACTTTACAATCGAGTCCTATGGCGATTTCATTGTCAACGCATGCTGATAATTCAACTGCATTGACATCAAAATGCTTGCGTTCAGGAGTGTGTTTGCGCCTGCGCACCAGACGCGCACGTCCTGCATGCAAATATGAAACCAGCCTAAGAATTGACATGCTGTAGTTTGTTTGTTTTTTCCTACAAGGAAAAACCAAGCAACGTGTGCACAACACTTCAGAATACTCATGGACTTTGCTGGCTTCAACATAGGAATGCTGATTTGTCACAAAACAGCAGAAAATCTGCAGCAAAAAAAAAAAAAAAAAAACCACAGTGTGTGCACAAGGCTTAAAAGTTATTATAAATATGAATTAAAAAAAAAACAAAAAAAAAACAAAGTCACCCTCCTTTTCCCACATGAGAATAAAAAAGGTGAAAAAAAATTTAAACATTTGGTATTGACACGCTCATAAAAGTCAGATTTATCAAAATATAGAATTAATTAACACCTGCAGTAAACAACAAAAAGAAAACGTGGTAAAATTCATTCAGTATTTTACACTTTTTTTTTGCAGTCATTTTCTGAAGCCCTTAGGCCACATGCACACATTTGGTGAGTATTTTTCTCAGTATTTACAAAGTACAAAATATTGTGGTACCATGTTAGCCAGAAAAATCAATGTACCGTATATACTCGTGTATAAGCCGACCCGTGTATAGGCCGACCCCCCTACTTTTGCCCCCAAAACCTGGGAAAACCTATTGACTCATGTATAAGCCGAGGGTGGACCCCAGCACAAGTATACAGCAGCCTCCCCAGTGGCAGTATACAGCAGCCTCCCCAGTGGCAGTATACAGCAGCCTCCCCAGTGGCAGTATACAGCAGCCTCCCCAGTGGCAGTATACAGCAGCCCCCCAAATGCTGGCACTCACCCGCCCTGTGTGGTAAGGGCCCCCCTGCTGCTTAACTTACCCTCCCCGGGCTCTTCTGCAAGGCCGGTCTTCTGAGCTCCGTTCTCCATGCTCCCGTCCTTGCTGCATCCGGGATCCCCAGCCGTCGCAGTTACGATGACGTCATCGTGCGACGGCCGGGGATCCCGGACGCAGCCGGACGGGACTCGGAGCATGGAGGACGGAGCTCAGAAGACCGGCGGTGCAGAAGAGACCGGGGATGGTAAGTTAAGCAGCAGGGGAACCCTTACCACACAGGGGGGGCGAGTGCCAGCATTTGGGGACCGTATTGACTCGTGTATAAGCCGAGGGGGAACTTTTCAGCCCAATTTTTGGGCTGAAAAACTCGGCTTATACACGAGTATATACGGTAAAAAGAGAATTTTGTTTACTTACCGTAAATTCTTTTTTCTTGAATCATTAATGGGAGACCCAGACAATGGGGTTTAGGCAGTCTGCCCTCCGGAGGCCACACTAAGTACTACAAGTTTTTTGTAGTCTCCGCCCCTCCGCCTATAAACCCCCACTGCAGGAGCAGATCCTCAGTTTAGTTCACAAGCTGCGAGGAGGCAACCCACACCACAACTCTAGGCATGGCTGCGAACAATGCTAGCCAAAGAAGCCTGAGCCAACAAGGTCCAAAAACACAACAAAACGTCCAACGGGACAACTGGGTGGGTGCTGGGTCTCCCATTAATGATTCAAGAAAAAAGAATTTACGGTAAGTAAACAAAATTCTCTTTTTTCTGATCATCATAATGGGAGACCCAGACAATGGGGATGTCCTAAAGCAACACCCCAGGGCGGGAAAAGAGTTCCTATGAGACGTTTGATTTGCGGGGCACCTCAAAGGTGAGCCACCGCCGCCTGTAGGACCCGCCTGCCCAAACTCGCATCCGCAGAGGCATGGGCATGTACCATGTAATGTTTGGTAAACGTATGGAGGCTAGACCAAGTGGCTGCCTGGCAAACTTGTTGAGCCGAAGCCCTGTGCCGCAGAGCCCAAGAGGCACCAACGGCTCTGGTAGAGTGAGCCTTCAATCCCACCGGGAGAGGCATACCAGAAGAACGGTAAGCTTCCAGAATAGGAGCTTTGATCCACCGCGCCAAAGTAGATTTTGAGGCCGGGGAACCCCTACGGCGACCAGCCGTAAGGACAAACAGAGAGTCCGAGGTGCGTACCGACGCAGTACGAGACACATAAACCCTGATAGCCCTCACCAGGTCCAGAGTGTGTAACTCCTTCTCACTCCTGTGAGTCGGGTTAGGGCAAAAAGAAGGGAGAACAATCTCCTGATTAATATGAAAAGGTGACACCACCTTAGGCAAAAATTCTGGCCTCGTGCGTAACACCACCTTATCCTGATGAACCACCAGGAATGGAGACTTGCACGAGAGAGCTGCCAGTTCCGAGATCCTCCTGAGCGATGTAATGGCCACCAAAAACGCCACTTTCTGGGAAAGATGGACCAGAGAAACATCCCGCAAAGGCTCAAAAGGAGGCTTCTGCAAGGCCGCCAGGACCACATTGAGGTCCCAAGGATCAAGAGGACGCTTGTACGGTGGAATCACCCGGCTAACTCCCTGCAGAAACCTACGGACCGTTGGTATCTTAGCCAAACGCTTGTCGAACAGCACCGACAGTGCCGACACTTGTCCCTTCAGAGAACTGAGGGACAATCCCATGTCCATTCCTGACTGAAGGAATGAAAGCAACGTTGGGAGACGGAAAGGCCACGCCTTCCGGCCAACAGAAGCACACCAGGAAAAGTAAACTTTCCAAGTTCTGTGGTAGATTTTTAACGAGGTAGGCCGTCTGGCCCTGGTTAAAGTGGAGACAACCGAGGGAGAAAAACCTCTGGAAGTCAAGAGCCAGGACTCAAGGGCCACACAGTCAACTTGAGGGCCGCGGAATTGAGATGGAAGAACGGCCCCTGAGACAGAAGATCTTGTCTGTCTGGCAGCCTCCACGGTTCCCCGTCTGCGAGCCGCCACAGGTCCGGATACCACGACCTCCTGGGCCAATCCGGAGCCACTAGAATGGCTCTGCGACATTCCGCCCTGATCTTGCGCAGGACTCTGGGAATCAACGCCAACGGCGGGAAAACATACGGAAGATGGAACCTGGACCAATCCTGGACCAGAGCATCCGCTCCCAGAGCCTGAGGATCCCATGAACGCGCCATGAACTGCGGAACTTGATGATTGAGGCGAGACGCCATCAGATCCACATCTGGAGTTCCCCACCGTCGACAGATGGACTGGAAGACGTCCGGGTGTAGAGACCACTCTCCGGCGTCCATGCCTTGCCGGCTCAGGTAGTCGGCTTCCCAATTGTCCACTCCTGGGATGTGGACGGCCGAGATCATGGAATTGTTGTCCTCCACCCATAACAGGATGCGGTGGACTTCGGCGAGGGCCTGGGCGCTTCGAGTCCCGCCCTGATGGTTTACGTAGGCGACGGCTGTCGCGTTGTCCGTCTGAATTCGTATGGGTTTCCCTGCCAGAAAACGGTGGAAAGCCAGAAGAGCCAGGTAAATCGCTCTGATTTCCAGGACATTGATCTGCAGAGCGGACTCTGACACCGTCCAGAGACCCTGGGCCCTGTGGTGCAGGAACACCGCGCCCCAGCCTGTGAGGCTGGCATCCGTGGTCACTATCAACCACGAAGGCTGAAGGAAGGACCGACCCCGCGCCAAGTGATGGGGTTGCAGCCACCAATGAAGGGATTCCTTGGTCCGAGGAGAGAGAGACACCACTCTGTCCAGAGATGACGACCTCTTGTTCCACTTGTGGAGAATTTCCATCTGCAAAGGGCGGAGATGAAACTGCGCAAAAGGCACTGCTTCCATTGCCGCCACCATGCACCCCAGCAGCTTCATTAAGCCCCTCAGAGAGGATTGTGGCGAATGAAGAAGGGTGCGAACTGCCGACTGGATGGAGGCCTGTTTCTTGCTGGGTAGTAACACCAGCGCCGGGGCTGTGTGAAAATCCATGCCCAGATAAGTCAACGACTGGGTTGGCACCAGTACGGATTTCGGGCGATTCAGAATCCAGCCAAACTGTTCCAGAGCCTTGAGGGTCGCATCCAGGCTCCCCTGACACAACTCCTGCGACTGGGCCTTGATCAGCAGATCGTCCAAGTAAGGTATCACGGCATGACCCTGAGCATGTAGGGTTGCCACCATTGCCGTCATCACCTTCGTGAAGACCCGCGGGGCCGAGGCCAGACCGAACGGTAATGCTACAAATTTGAAGTGTTCTTCCCCCACCGCAAACCTGAGCCAGCGTTGGTGTGCTGGCGCAATGGGTACGTGCAGGTAGGCATCCTTGATGTCCACGGACGCCAGGAAGTCTCCCTGAGACATGGCAGCAATCACCGAGCGCAGAGACTCCATGCGAAACTTCCGCACTTGCACATGTTGGTTGAACAATTTCAGATCCAGCACTGGGCGAAACGAACCGTCCTTCTTTGGAACTATGAAGAGGTTGGAGTAGAACCCTCTGAAACGTTCCCCAGATGGCACTGGGATCACAACTCCGTCCCTCTGAAGACCAATCAGGACTTGGTGAAAAGCCTGCGCCTTCTCCGGTGACGGGGAGGAAAGAAAGAAACGGTTTGGAGGAAATGACTTCAGCTCGATCCTGTAGCCCCGAGAGATAATGTCTCTCACCCACCGGTCTTGAACATGGAGATGCCATACGTCCTGAAACCGGGCCAGGCGGCCTCCGACCGGTGGGGTGGCAGGAGTTGGGAGCGAGTCATGTAGAGGACACCTTGGGGGCAGCCGCTGCCGCGGCGGCCGCCGGCTTTTTCTGGCGAGTCTTATTATGCCAGGGACCAGAGGGTTTACCTCCTTTGTCCGATCGCGTGGACGAGTTAGAAGGTTGCGAGCCGGGACGAAAGGACCGCTGCCTGGGATTCCATTTGTGAGACCTCTGTGGCTTGGATTTATTCTGAGGGATCTTCTTCTCAGCAAACTCCTTAATCCTCTTATCCAGCTCGTCCCCAAAAAGTCTGTCGCCCGAAAAAGGCATGACTTGTAAAATCCTCTTGGACACCTTATCCGAGTCCCAGAGGCGCATCCACAGCAATCTGCGTAAGACCACCGCATTCGCAGAAGCCACGGCCGTCCGATTAGCTGTTTCAAAGGCAGCTGATCTGGCGTAGTCAGCGTAGGCCTTAGCCTTATTGGCAAGAGCCGTCACCTCCGGGTCAGACCCCGGGATATCGGTGATCCCCTCCAGACACGCAGTAATGGCCTGTAACGTCCAAACCATAGAAAAGTTTGGGGCAAAAGAAGACCCCACAGCCTCATATATAGACTTAGCATATGACTCGCATTGCTTGTCGATAGGATCCTTCAGAGAGGAACTATCCTCTGCTGAAAAAAGAGAATGAGCCGCAACTCTAGTCATGGAAGCGTCCACCCGAGGTGAGCGCGACCATTCCTCCAGAACCTCCTTAGGAAAAGGATAACGTGAATCCTTAGTCTTCCTAACAAAACGCCTTTCAGGATGCTCCCTTGGCGTCCTGACCACTCTCCAAAAATTGGAATGGTCAGTGAACAGACCACGCGACTGACCTAATGGCGGCAGCCACTGGAAAGATTCCTTCCGCGGTCTCTCCACCACCGCAGCCGGGGGGACGAGCCCCAGGGTTTCGTTAATGGAGGAAATCAAGTCCTCCACACCGTCCCCCGGACCCTCTGACGGAGCCGTGTGGTGCCGGGGCTCAGGGCCAGGGTCTCCACCCTCATCATCACTGTTAGATGGATGTTCCTCATCAGAGGAACGATGTTCACCATCCTCAGGGTCATCCTCCCAGCGAGGTCTCTTGCGAGAACCCTCCCTCAGTCGGGGTTCAGACCCAAGTGCCCCTGCCTGGGGGGCTGAATCAGACAGCCTCCTTAGTATAGCCTCTAAGGATTGCGACATGGAAGACATTCGGGACACTACAGTATCATTAAACGACCTCTGAACATCCCATGGCCCAGCTTCCCCCTGAACCTCAGGGGAGAGCAGTGGTGCTGCAGCTGCAGAGGCAGAAACACTGGGACCAGGCCCAGTGAGACCGCAAGCTGCACAGGCACTATCCCCATCTACCTGTCCCATGCACTGTTTGCATGCCTTGGACCCTGTGGCGGGAGTCCTCTGTCCAGCCGTAGACATACTGGCGCCGCCCCGGGCAGTAAGGGTTAACACCGGGCACCCCGCGGAATACCGGTCAGGGAAGCGGTGAATCAAAGCGGGACGTGTGCGACCTCCTCGGGCAAAGTGCAGCTTCTCCCCGGAGCGCGATGTGTACGCCACCAATCCTCACAGGAATGAGGAGAAAATGGCCGACGCGCCACTAATGAGTGGGCGCGGCTAAGCAGAAGCCCGAGGAGACCGAGTACACATAGGCCGCAAGGAGCGTGACGTCACCGCCCAGAGGGGGACGCGCTCAGGAGCCGCACACAGGGAGAAAAAAGGCGCCAGAACATCAGTAATGGCGGCCACACTGTGTAACGCGGCTGACAATAAGAGGATCCCTTCAGGAAGGGGTCTCCTCCCAGAACCGCATGTCCCTAGGGAACCGAGGTTCTCCATACATGGCCAAACAATAAATACATTCACCATGTCCCCCCAGGCCCACATAAAGGAGATACAGGGTACCTTCACCCAGTGGGTCCACGTCCAGCACCGGTCCAACGGGCAGGGGACGGGGGGTTCAGGTTCCGGTCCGCAGGATACGCTTCCATGGAGAGGCCGCAGACCGGAACGGAGCTGTGCAAGGCTCCAGGGCTCCCACCCCACCAGAGCGCTTCAGAAGTGAGTAGTGGGGGAGCACGGCATAGTACCAGGCCAGACAATAAAGTCCTTGTCCAGGCCCGAGGGCTATGGACCAAGGTACCTCTACCTGTATGCACCCAAAGGTGGACAGGGAGTATGCCGGGGATCCCCACGGCAGGGATCCACTTGTCTTCATTGCATCACAACATCTTCACAAATAAATCTCCTGTGACTGCAAGTCATAGGTGTGATCTCCGAGCACACTGAAGTAAAACTGAGGATCTGCTCCTGCAGTGGGGGTTTATAGGCGGAGGGGCGGAGACTACAAAAAACTTGTAGTACTTAGTGTGGCCTCCGGAGGGCAGACTGCCTAAACCCCATTGTCTGGGTCTCCCATTATGATGATCAGAAAATACTTCTGTTCAAGAAACAGGAAAAGAATTATAGTAGTGATAACTTTGAGCTAACTAGAGAAATTATATTTGCAAGCTTTCAGAGCTCAAAAGGCCCCTTCATTGGGCAATATTACAAATGAATTACTGAGACAAGATGGCAACATTTAAATAAATATTACAGCAGGACATGAAGTAAAGCTTGCTAGAGACAGGCCAAGGGAATTAAATTAAGTTTGTTAGGCTGTCTTCACACTTGCGTTTGTATCTGCATGCGGAGGGCATGTGACCTGTGGAAGGGCATTTACCCGAAACGGTGCCGTCGTCACCTCTGCGCCCCCTCCCTGCACCCTTTTGTATGCTGCTCCTGGACTAAATAAAAAGAAAAATCCCGCTATATGCTGTTCTGGTGAGTGCCGATGTTTTTTCTTCCTTTTGCTTGATTTTCAGTACGGAGACTGTTTTTGGCACCTCAGACGGTCCTGTGTCTCCCCCTCACATGTAATTGAGTTACCCAGTGGGAACCCCAGTATTAGCTATGGTGGTGCCCCTTTTCATTTCTGCTCTGGACTATTTAAATAAATATTACAGTAGGACAGGAAGTAAAGCTTGCTAGAGCCAGGCCAAGGGAATTAAATTAAGTTTGTTAGGCTGCCTTCACAATTGCGTTTGTATCTGCATGCGGAGGGCATGCAGACACAAACGCAGGCAAACGCAGCCCATACTAATGTGAACGCAGCGGAGAATCTCTGCATGCGTTCACATTAGTATGGTGCCCGGGCAGCCAATCAGTTGTCTCTGGGGGCGGCCGGGAGGAGGAGATCAGCGGCAGAGATCTCCTCCTCCCGACACAGCTCATCTTCCGCCAGTGTCAGCGGGGAGAAACAGCTGATCGGACAGCTGTTTAAATCTCCCGCGCTGGCACAGAATAGGGTGATATCAGTGCAGGAGATAAGAAACAGCGTATGTTTACGCACTGTCTGCACGGCAAAGTGAATTTCCCATTCACTTTGCCGGCAGGCAAAAAGCACATTGCGTATTTTGAAAAGCGTGCGCAAAAATGCACAATGTGTGAACGCAGCCTAACATTCTGTACAAGCGAAATATAAAGTTCCAGCTTCTTTACACAGCCATACTTAAGTAGAGGTCCAGATGGCTCATTCCGGATACAGCGTGATCCTAAGGAGGCACTTAGATTGCCCTCACAGAAATGCTAGGATGGACAGGGCACAGCAGGTCTCCTGAGTCAACTAGGGGAGTTATACCGCCTATGGCCAGTTCCCCTCAAGATATATCATTGCAAAAATCTCAAGTTTCATGAGGCAGAAGCCAAGAGAAGAGAGACTGAGCCAGACCCCCAAAGATCAGAGGCAACCGAAGACGGGCAGGTCCAAGAGAGGATGACATTTAACATCCTATAGTGAAGCAGTGATCCATGCGGAAGTGATGCCTTTTGAAGGAACTCTGTCTACCTATTCTCAGCGTAAAAAGATATCAGGCAAAGATTACTTATATTTCTAACCCCCATGGGACTTCACCATTTTGCAATGGCAGGGTGACATCCCCCTTCTTCCTCGGCTCGGACCAGATAGTGTCTTTTTTTATCCCCAACAATTCAAAAACCATTTCTCGCGGGTTATATTAATAACCTTGTAAATTGCCATCTGTTGAAGCTAAGGGGTGATGAACCATGGACATGAATGTATCTTGAAAGGTGGAGTTAGAAAGCTACTCTTTAACAATCTGATGGGCGGGAGTGATATGAAGGAGGAGTGTTCATCAGAATATGGAAGTTCAAGACGTTTTGGTGTTAGATGTGAGGGCTGCAAAAGAAGGGAGGGGGGGGGGGGGAGAGAGAGGAGATTGTGGTGGAGGGCGGGACAGGGAGGGGCTTTGCCTGGTTGATCCGTTAGGCTGGCTTCACATTAGCGTTTGCGTCTGCATGCTGATGGCATGCAGACACAAACGCTGTCAAAAGCAGGGTGTAAATGATGTGTCCGCAGCGGATAATGTCCGCCTGCGGACACATCACTAGGGAGCCCAGCCAGCCAATCGGCGCTGTCCGGGGGCGGGCCGGAGGAGGAGTTCAGCGCCGGTAAGCTCCGGGACGTGTCGGCGGGGAAAACAGCTGATTTGACAGCTGTTTGAATCTCCCGCGCCGACACCGAGAGGAGATGTCGGCGCGGGAAGATTCAAACAGCTGTCAAATCAGCTGTTTCTCCCCGCCGACATCGCTAGCAGATTACCGGCGGCGGGGAGGAGGAGAACATCAGAGGCTCCAGCTGATCTCCCGGTGGCCGTCGGTGAGCTCCTGTGACATCACCGGCGGCCACCGGGAGAGATCTCAATGTGATCCGCAGCGTTCTCCTGCGGTGTCATGCAGAGGACACTGCGGACCCATTGAGATCTATGCATTTTTTGTGCGCTTGCAGGCGCTTGCGGATAGAGCAAGCGCCGCGAACGCACAAAAAAATGCTGCAAGCTGCGTCTGGAGTGCGGTCGGAGGGCGCATAAATTATGCGCATCCGAACGCAAATGCTGCCAAACGCAGCCATACGCAGGCACATGCGTTCCCATGTTAAACATAGGAAAGCATGTGCGCAAGCGTTTGGCTGCGTTTGGTACGCAGCGTTCCATACGCTAATGTGAAGCCAGCCTTATAGGTTTGTTCGTTTAGAATGTTACAACTGTTGGTTATCTATGCTGAATTGAGATATCTATATTTCCTAAATGAGATCTGCCAGCTCAAGATCAATAATAATAGTGATTAGTTAGAGTAGCAACCTGGAATGTAAAGGGTCTAAGGGTCCTTTTACATGCTGCAACTTTTCAGCGATCACAGACCACGATTTGACCTGGTAGGGATCACTGGTGCGTCGTTATGTGGTCACTGGTGAAATGTCAAACAGTCAGATCTCACCAGCGATGCAGCAATGATATGGCAGTCGTTGGGACCCTGTCACTCTCGGGTGTAGTATTGAGATCGTTGGGAGACATCTAAAAAGGCTCAGAGTTGACGTTGCTCTCTTACAAGAAACACACCTGAGACAAGATGAGATGTTCAGAATGCACAGACTGTGGGTGGGCTCTGTACATGGATCAGGTGTTGAGGGGAGGAAGGGCGGGTACACTGATTCTACTTAGCAAGTCCTGCTCACATAAGATTCTCTCTGAAGCTAAAGAGAAGGGTCACCTAACACGCCTGGAAACGGGTAAAGCTATAATGAGGGGAAAGATCATGTCGTATACTAAGACCCGAAAGAGACAAGCTGCTGAACAGTTCAAGCTAGCTAGTGAGAATTTCCGGAATGCTTATATATCATCATACTTAAAGATAAAAAGGATAGAAGCTAAGCAAGAGTTTGACGCATGGGCTAGACATAGGGAGTTGTTTTGTAAAGCCCAATGGGAAGTTGACCTCCACAGATTCGGGAGATAAGGTGGGCAGAATTTTGGCCAACCTGGTGAAGGAAAAAAAAGACCATTAACAACGATTACGGCCGTGAAAGAGAGAGACGGGAATTTGGTAACTAAACCCAGAGAAATCAATTCTCCACTGGTAAAATATTATGCTGAATTTTATAAGAAGAGACTAAGATCTGAGGAGAGGGGAGGAGACAGGTAGCCTAACTGTCTTAAGCCAATCAGAGGATGATGAGCTAGATGGGTTGAATGCGGCAATTGCCCCTGAAGAGATACATATGACAATACGGAATTTGGGGTCCAATAAGGCACCAGGAATGGACAGCTTTACTGGGGATTATTTTAAGGCCCTGCAGGATCAGGTCACTCCCTTGTTTAGCAACTCTCTTTAACCTCCCTGGCGTTACGAATAATTCTGGAATTTTATGCTAAAAGCGTTACATTTTTTTTTGTGGAAATTTTGTGTTATGTACAGTAGGGCTGCAATTCTTAGTAATTACCTGATCAAAGAAGACTCTAGTAGACCTCTCAGATGTGATAAAGTTCGAAACATAAAATCATGAATTATAATTAAATAAATAATACAATTTTATTCAATAATCAATAATCTTATACCTCGCGGTATGATTATGTCAGGATTGTTGTACTAAGGGTACTTTCACACTAGCGTTTTTTTGTAAATCGCGGCAGATGCGGTGAAAATAACCAATCTGCCGCGCTTACCGCATAACCGCGACACAGTTGTGGCAAGCCCCATGCAATGTCTATGGGGCTTGCGGTAAGGGTGGGGCAGGTGCGGCAAGTGCGGTTTCAGCACTTGTGGCAGGTGCGGCCGCGAAAAAAAAAAAAAACGCGGTCAGCCGCGTTTTTTTTGCAGCCGCACCTGCTGCAAGTGCCGACACCGCACTTGCCGCATCTGCGGCAAGCCCCCATAGACATTCCATGGGGCTTGCAGCAACTGTGCCGCAGGTGTCGCGGTAAAGCGGTAATCGCGGCAGATTCGTTTTTTTCACCGCATCTGCCGCGATTTACAAAAACCGCTGATGTGAAAGCAGCCTAAATGCGGTACCATTTTTTTTCATAACAAATTTCTTTTATTGGCCGAAATGTTATATTTTTTTTTTTTCCCACCCAGTTCCGCCTTTAATGAGCCGCTGCGGCTCACAGAGACGGAACCAGGAAGTCATATGAGGCATCCGAAGGAGCTCTCACCGGCGATCGCAGCGGGGACATCGCTGGATGTCTCTGTGACAGAGGAGGGGAGGGTAACTGAGGGAAGCATCCAGCTTTCCTTGGGTGTTCCCGCCCCTCTTCTCGTCTGCAGCCCAGGCTCTACCCTAACACCCTAGCCCTAACGGCCCCGTCACATGGGGCGACGGGGCTGGAGATGTCAGCGGTGAATGGTGGGGGCGTGCATGCTCTCGCCGCCCCCGCCACCAGCGCCGTCCCCCGTTTAGACGGGGCGACTCCTCCAGCCCCGTGTCGGCAACCTCTAGGGCGACAACCCCGGCGGCGATGCAGGACAATGGGAGCCTATGGCTCCCATCGCCTGACAGGTTGCTGCCGCCCGGTTACCGGTGTGCACATCGCCCCATGATGGTCGCCAGGTTTCACAGCACTGCTGTGAAACCAGGCGACCGGCCGGGACCGGCAACATCGCCCCTTTACATGTGGCGACGTAGGGGCGATGACGCCGGCAATAGGCCACGCCCCCACGTCTCCACATGAATGGGCAGCAATATCGCCCCCTTACCCTAATGATGCTGTCACACCTGGCGACGTCGCTAGCGACATCGCCGAAAAAGTGACGTATCAGCGATGTCGCTAGCGACGTCGCGCTGTGTAAACGAGCGGTCGCAGGTTGACAGGTTTACGGGAGGAACCGTAAACCTGTCAACCGGCGACCTGCGGTAAGGCTGGATCGCGCCGTGTGACATCGCCAGAGCGATGTTGGCGGCGATCCAGCCTATGCCGCAGCGTTGCTGCGGATCGCTCGCTGGGCTGAGCCCAGCCCAGCGGCCGATGTCACCGCCCGCATCGCTGCGGTGTCGCCGGCCGCAGCGATGCTGTGTGACAGCTGGCCAGCGATGTCGGAAGCGAGCGGGCACCCGCGCATCGCTTCCGACATCGCTGGCCAGATCGGGCTGTGTGACAGCACCATAACAATAGCCCTAACCCTAGCCCTAACCCTAAGCCTAGCCCTAACCCTAGCTCTGGAGAAGGGTGCCATATCACTCACACGGCGCCGGTGGCAACTGGCAGGTAAGACCCGATGCCCCAGCCCCCTCCCCCCGGCTCTGACAGCACCCCGGTCCTCAGCAGCAGGAGCAGGGGCAGGCAGCGGTGCTCCCCGCCGACACAGCACGGGGAGCAGGGGCGGGCGGCGGTGCTCCCCGCCGACACAGCACGGGGAGCAGGGGCGGGTGGCGGTGCTCCCCGCCTCCGCAGCACCGGGAGCAGGAGTGGGTGGCGGTGCTCCCCCACCGGCACAGCACAGGGAGCAGGGGCGGGCGGCGGTGCTCCCCGCCTCCGCAGCACCGGGAGCAGGAGTGGGTGGCGGTGCTCCCCCGCCGGCACAGCACAGGGAGCAGGGGCCGCGGGTGCAGGGCACAGATGGCACCCGCGGCTGGAGCAGGGCCCGCGGTGCTGGCCACAGATGGCACCCGCGGCTGCAGTGACCGCGGGTGCAGGGCACAGAGGGCACCCGCGGCTGGAGCAGGGGCCGCGGGTGCTGGCCACAGATGGCACCCGCGGCTGCAGTGACCGTGGGTGCAGGGCACAGAGGGCACCCGCGGCTGGAGCAGGGGCCGCGGGTGCTGGCCACAGATGGCACCCGCGGCTGCAGTGACCGCGGGTGCAGGGCACAGAGGGCTGGGCTCTGACAGCACTTTCTTCCCCCCCTGCGGCCTCACACTGAACAGCAGCAGCAGCCGCGAGTATTCCCGAGTGTGACTCGGGGTTACCGCTTCTGTTAGTGAAAATTAACCCCGAGTTACACTCGGGAATACCGCTAGGAAGGTTAATGATATCATAGGGGAAGAACAGTTATCAGACCAGTCTAAAATGGCTTATATTAAACTTCTGCCCAAGGGGGAGAGAGGCGACATGGATCCCTCTTGATACAGGCCCACTTCCCTAATACACAGAGACCTCAAAATCCTGTAAAAAATTATGGCTGATCGCTTGGCGTAAATTACGCCAAGACTTATAGGAAGACAACAGACAGGCTTTATCACTGGGAGGTTGGCAGTGGGCAATATCAGGAAGGCCATCATGGTGCTAGATACAGTGGGGGAAGGAGCATATTACAGGAGGACCCTCCAGCAATGATACTGTAGGATGCCGAAAAGGCATTCGACAATGTGAGCTGGGAGTGGCTTGATACTGTCTTAGATGATATCGGCATTCAGGGCTCATTTCAGACTTTCATGACAAAGTTATACTCTAATCCAAGAGCCAGGGTCTACAACCCGGGCTCATTGGCCGACTATTTCAACTTGGAGAAAGGAACCCACCAGGGCTGTCCCCTATAGCCCTTGCTCTTCAATCTTGCGATTGAACCTCTCTCAAGATATCTTAAGGATAGTGATGCCTTTGAGGGGATAAGAATAGGAAATAGAACTGTGAGATCAGCCCTGTTTGCCGATGACAATTCATGAACAGACCAGGTAGGGACTTTGTGGGATTTCTTTATCAACTGGACATGTTCGATTCCTTCCAGATTTCAAACTGAACAAGAATAAATGTGAAATTTTGAGGTTTTGGGAGGCAGTGGGGGGCTGACGGGTAAGGGGCACCTACTTTGAGTGGTATCACAATAGAGGCCATATAACATACTTAGGTGTTTATTTGAGCAGGACACCAGGCTCAGTGTACTCTCTGAATTAAGGTTCGTTGATTGCAAAGATTGAGAGGGAGCTAGAGGGGTGGAGGAACCTGCCATTGATGGGGAGATGCCACCTGATTAAGATGATCAGTTTTTCTAGGTTGCTGTACCCATTGCAGACAATTCTTCTCTTATTACGCCATACAGACGTTAAGAGACTGAATAAGGCATCCTCTACCTTTTTGTGGAAAGGAAAAAGACCAAGGATCAGTGGTCGCACATTGATGCTCCCAAAGGACAGAGGGGGGTTGAGTCTCCTGGACATCAGATGGTACAATCTGGCATGTGTTCTTCACCATGTGTTAGGTTGGTTGAAAAAGACTAAAGGTACCGTTACACACAGATATCTGTGCAGACATTGCTTGCAACTCACTGGTTGCAGTGAAATCATGGACACATTGCTCCATTTGTACACGGCAACAAAATGGAGCAATGTGTCCATGATTTCACTGCAACCAGAGATCTGCGAACAATCTCTGCACAATTATCTGTGCGTGTGTGTAACTGGGCCTTATCAGATACTCCAACTATGAGGAGGAGGTGGAGTTTTGAAGGCCTTGGGTTCCTGCCAGCCTCTTGCATGCCTCTTGGTCTAATATCCTGCACAATTTAAAAACTACTCTGATATACAGAGACACGGCGATGGGCTGGAAAGCAGTGAAGAAAAAAACAACAACTCAATATGGCATGGACCTCAAAATATCTAAACCCCTGGGCTCATGTTGACTTCAAGCTAGGAAGAGTGAACCTATTATTTAGGAAATGACAAGAAGGAGGGGTGGCTAGATCACATGACCTAATACAAAAGGTGGAAAGACGCCGGCTACGAGGTCCAGAGGTATTGGAGAAATTCCACCTGACAGGCTCACATCTTTTACAATTTAACCAGATACAATTCCATATCATGCGGCACTTGCAAGATGTGATGTATCTAAGGAATGTATCGCTAATGTATGGGATGATCTGGTGGAAAGAAATATCAATGAAATTAATATTTCTTATATCTATGGACGATTGAGTATCATCAAGGCTGGAAACATATTTGAGGTATGTCATAAACAGCTGCAAATAGATGACCTAGATGAAAAAATTATTAGAGGGTGGGGTATAGCTAGAAAGTTCATCGTGAATGAAAAAAAAAGAGAGAGACGTCCAATTCATAGTCATGCACAGAGCAATATATGAATTCACTCTCCCCCCGACTGCCCAGACCCCAGACAGAATACGATGCCCAAAATGCGTTATTCACAAAACGGACATGTTCCATGTGCTTTGGCCATGTAAAGATGTACGGAGGTTCTGGCATTATCTCGGGACATATGTAGTAGGGACCTGACATTAGACCCACTTCCTTGGCTATTTCATTTTCCGACCTCAGATGTATGGAAAGGGAAATATTCCAGGATACTTTACATTGTAGCAATGGTCGGCAAAAGACTCATTTTGTGAACATGGCTGGGTAAATCAAACCCTAGTATTGACAATGTGATACAGGAATTGAAAAAGACCATGCAGACTGAAAAAGTCGAGGCGGAGAGAGATAAAGACCTATGCACAGAAAAATTCTTTACTACATGGAAATCGTTTATTACGTCAGTATTGACCCCAGATGAGCTAAGGCGAATGGTGTTGCCATTTAAAAACTCGAATTGGTATCTGTTAGAGGATTTGCAGAGGACATTGGGCAAACTAAAGATCCAAGTGGAGCTTTGTTACTTGGTGTTGAGAGCTTTATTGGGAGTACGCTAGTACTCAATTGTTTTTGTTATAGATCTCTTGATATATTGATGGGGGCCGTTTCCTTGTCTTTAATCTCGATGTATAAGCAACTACTTAACACAACTCAAATATGTTACACATATACAGTTGGATTAATATTGAAAACATTAATAAAAACGATTTTAAAACACAACCTTTCAGTATTAGGACTTTTAAATTTGCCATACTTTGTCCAGGTTTAGTTAAGTGGCTTGCCTTCTGCTTTGTTAAAACCTGCTACCTCCCACAATGACTTCAACAAGTTCCACCCAACCATGAAGCTCACCCTCAACTTTTCAAGTCCCAAATATATATCTTCTGGACACGACCACACACATCCAACACAATACCGTATAAACCTCTATTCACCATAAACCACAGGACGTCCGGCATACTGTGAACAGATTTCAACCAACACACACAAAAGTCAATAATCTACAGTATGTTCAGATCTGTTCAGACAGTGAAGATAGAAAACTACCTGCTATCACTGAGGAGAACATTCCTACAAAGATACCATCCACTTATAATGAACAGATCCACAGAGTGACAAGGATCCCAAGAAATAGCCTCCTGGATCATAAAACAAAGGAAGGACAACAGGGTGCCTCTTGTGGTCACATACAACCCTCACATGAAGATCCTAAGGCTGGTTTCACACTGCGATTTAGTTAAATCCGATGCGGTCTGATGAAAATCGGACAGCATCGGATTCGAATCAGCCCCCATGTCATCCAATGGGGATCGGATCAGATTTGGCATAGTTGCCATCCGATTTGCCTCCGATACGGTCTGATTTTTTGCAGGAGCAAAAATCATAGACTGCTGCGATTTTGGCTCTTAAAAAAAATAAGAGCAAATCAGATGTGTGCCACTTTATTTCACTTCCGCAATGTATATACATACATTGCAGAAGTGAAATATAAATAAAATCAAGTGTTTTAAATTAAAAAAAAAAAAAAAAAAAAAAAATAATAATAATAATAATTCTCACCTGCCAGCGCTCCCCCGGCGTCTCCATCAGCTCCCACTTTGTAACAGGACCTGGGATGATGTCACAACCCAATCAGCTGATCGGGTCACATGAGTGGTTACCAATGACGCTTCTGACATTATCGCATGTCCTGTAAATCCGATCGGAAGCTCTATGGACACGCCGGGGGAGCGCTGGCAGGTGAGAATAAAGATTTTTTTATGCTGGAATGACAGGAGGAATCTCCTTGTCAGAAGAGTCCTCACATCACCACAGACTGGCACATTCCCATGTAAGAAATGCAGGACCTATACCCACATATCACCAACAGATACAGTCCCCATACCAAACACAAATCAGGACTGTAAGATCATGGATTTCTTTTCAGGTACATTCTCCTATGTGGTATATATGATATAATGTACAAGGTGTACTGCAGGAACATATATTGGGGAGAATAACAAACTTCAAACAAGAATGAATCTACACAGACATACGATTAAAAAAAATGAGCTGTACACGCCTGTAGGAATGCACTTCTGTACACCTAGACACAGTATGGCAGATCTAAAAGTCCTAATATTGAAAGGTCATTTTAAAAATGATAGAAAGAAAAATCTGCAAGTTCAAGATAATTAAGAATATTCCAATTATAACAAGGGGACTCGATTTAAACACTTAGATTAATGATTCATTACTTGGACACAGTCCACACCTCCACAAGAAGGTCTTCAGATCTCTAAAAGACCACCTCCACCTAATCTGCATTAGTAAATCTTAATTTGATTCCCTTGGCCAGTCTCTAGCAAGCGTCACCTCATGTCGTGCTGTAAGAAGTAGAATTTTGTGTAATCACCGTAAATTTCTTTTTTCTTAGCCTCTAATTGGGGGACACAGGACGATGGGTTATGCCATTCTGCTACTAGGAGGCGACACTAAGCAATTGAAAGAAGAAGCGCCGTGGCTCCTCCCAGCAGTATATAACCCCCTGACTGGCACAGTACAGCCAGTTTTGTGCCAAAGCAGTAGGAGGAAAAACTGCATAAGCCAATAAGGCAACCAGGAACTTAAACAAGAGAACACCAACCACAAAAAGGCCAACGGGCCACGGGGAGGGTGCTGTGCCCCCCAATTAGAGGCTAAGAGAAAAGGTGAGTACACAAAATTCTCCTTTTCTCCTGTGCTTCATTGGGGACACAGGACAATGGGACGTCCTAAAGCAGTCCCTGGGCGGGAATAACATTCACAACTGAAATACGGTCTACAGGCTAGCATCCGCTGCCTGCAGGATGCGTCTACCCAGACTCGCATCTGCCGAGGTCCGAGTATGAACATGATAGTGCTTCGCAAAAGTGTGTAGACTTGCCAGGTGGCAGCTTTGCACACCTGCTCAGCCATAGCCTGGTGCCGAATAGCCCATGAGGCACCCACCGCGTGAGTGGAGTGAGCCCGCAACCCTGACGGGATGGGCAAATTGCGGAGGGTATAAGCTTCTTGAACGGTAAGCTTAATCCACCTGGCAAGAGTGGCCTTGGACGCGGCCATCCCTCTGAAAGTACGAAAAGTGAGTCTGACTTCCTGAAAGGTGCTGTCCTAGACAAAGTCGTAGAACCTGAACCAGATCCAAGTTTTGCAGAGCCTTTTCAATGCGGTGCACCAGAGCCGGAGAGAAAGATGGAAGGACAATGTCCTCATTCAAATGGAAAGAGGAAACTACCTTGGGAAGAAAAAATACGGCACTGGCCGTAGCACCACCTTATCCTTAAGAAAGGTGAGGAAAGGTGCCTTACAGGAAAGAGACACCAGCTCAGATACCCTCCGAATGGAGGTGATCGCCACAAAAAGACCACCTTTTGTGAGAGAAGTCGTAACGAGACTTCCATAAGAGGTTCGAAGGTGGGGCTGAAGCATCTAAGTTGAAAGAGCACAGACAGGGCCGAGACTTGACCCTTAAGAGAACTTAGTGAAAGCCCCTTGACCAGCCCAGACTGAAGGAACCCCAGAACCGCTGGAAGTGAAAATCGCATATTCCCACATCACACCAGGCGAAAAAAAACCTTCCTAGTCCTATGGCAAATCCACGCAGAAGCGTGTTTTCTCGCGCATGCCATAGTACGCGCAACCTCCTCCGAAAACCCTGCCAGAGTCAAAATTCGGGCCTGAAATGAAGAGCCCCCGAGTTCTAGTGATAAAATAGACCCTGGGAGAGAAGATCCGGACGTCCGCTAGCCGCCAAGGAATTTCTGCGGCGAGTTGTACGAGATCGGCATACCACAATTTCCTGGGCCAGTCCAGGTCGACTAGAATCACTGAGAAACATTCTGTTCTGATTTTATGTACCACTCTGGGAAGGAGGGCCAGAGAAGGAAAGACGTATGGGAGACGAAACTGCGTCCAGTTCTGGATTAGAGCATCTGATCCCAGAAGCACGAGGATCTCGAGAGCGGGCAAAGAAGTTGGGTACCTGCGCTGAGCTATAATACTGACCATGTACTGAGTAAAAAAAACTCACCAAATACTGAAGTAAAAAACTTAAATAGTGAATGTGTGCACATGGCTTTAGGATACATTCCCACGATGAGCTTATATTGCAGAATTTCTGCATTTATGTAAATAAGGTCACAAGTTTTTTTGTTTGTTTTTAAACACATCTTCTTGTCTCTTGTTGGCATGTCATGCTTTAAACAAAGCTGCTTTATTTTAATCACTTTTGTGTGGATTACATGCATTTTTAATGTGCTTACGCTGTGGAAACAGTACAATCACGTGTGTTTTTTTACCTGTAGATTTTCCACATCCAATGCAAGTCTATGAGAAAAATCTGCACTAAGATTTAAGGCCCCGTTACACATTACGATGTCCCGGCGATCCGACCAACAATGGGGGGAGTCGCTGGGACGTTGCCATCTGATCGCTGGTGAGCTGTCACACAGGCAGACTCACCAGCGATCAGCGTCCAGCGAGAACGCTGGTATCTGAGGTTCACATCGGGTAACTAAGCAGAGCGCTGTACTTAGTTGCCCGCTGTTTACCCTGGTTACCAGCTCCCAGCGTGTGCTGTGCGGCGCTGGGAGGTCGTTGATCGTTAATCTCTTGCTGTCACATACGCCGATGATGGCCGCCCAGCAGGAGACCAATGATAAAAAAATGGTCCTGGCCAGTCCTGGACTTATCGTTGGTCATGGATACGTGTCACACGCAATGATGTCGTTTCGACGTCGCTGCAACGATATCGTAGCGTGTAACAGGGCCTTAAGTGTACCTGCAAGAGATATTGACATGCTGTGGGGATTTGAAACACCCACTGCAGGTCAGATTATGCTGAGTAAAGAAGGAGCACAGGGGACCAGAGATTTCTATAAATCAGATCCACTTTTTTTTGGAACTAAAAGGCCAAGTGCATGTGTTGAGTACCGTATATGGTGTTTTTTTTTTTACCCCAGCATTCATAACCAAAACCAGGAGTGGCTGATAGAAACATATCACTACTTGTGTATTTGTTAGCCCTCGGATACACTGGTGTGAAACTCGGATGACTGCAATGAGAGTAAAAATCTCATTGCAGTCGGACCAATGTTAGCCAATGTCCGCGAACACATTTCCGAGTGTCGGACGTCTTTTTCTCGTCCGATTCATGGATGACGAGTCAGTCACAACATGCTGCGATTGAGTGTTGGACGAGACTTGCCAATGCAAGTCTATGGGTCCGACAAAAAAGGCATACTACACTCTGACTGCACATGGCGTGTTGGACGCAGCTCCCCCGGACCTGAGTGAAGCCGCGGGTGGCCGCAGGGAGACCGCAGCCGCCCTGTACTCACTGTGTGCGGTTTCTCCCTGCAATCATCAGATGAGAGCCTCTTCCAATTCCGCAGCATGCGGAGGAGCGGAATGGCGGCAACACGCACTGCAGCTAAAAGAACGCTGCGGTCGGGTTAAGCATAGTGAGGATGGGATTTCTTTAAATCCCATCCACTATGCTTATACTGTACTATGCAGCGGCAAGATGCTGCATCCAAAACGCTGCGTATACTGATCGTGTGCACGCACCCTTATATGTGAGGAGTTAATTACTCCTAAAGCGGCCGTCACACGCAACGATTTTAAGCCCGATATCGTTTAAGCGATCTCCTTTTTGATCGCTTAAGCGATATCGTTTTGGCATCGTTGCATGTAATCAAGCGATTTTACTATGTAAAATTGCTTGATCGTGACATCGCAGATCTGAGCTCCAGAGCTCAGATCTAGCGATGAACGATGTCACGATCTGCTTCATCGTGGTGTATGACACCACGATGAACGATCTCCCAGCGGCAGAGCCTATGCTGGGAGATGGTAACTATGGTACACGTCGGGTTACTAAGCGCCGCGCGGCGCCTAGTAACCCGATGTGTACCATAGTAACCAGCGAGATCGCAGCTCCACATCGCTGGTGAGTCTGTCTGTGTGACATCTCACCAGCGATGTGAGCGATATTGTAAGCGATCGCGCGTGCACGTAATCGCTTACAATATCGCAAGCGATATCTTAGCGTGTGACGGCCGCTTAAGGTTTACCTCAATGTGTTGAGTTGTAAGGCTGGTTTCACACTGCAGTATTTTCCCTGATCAGGTTCCATCAGGTTTTTGTGTAAAAACCAGGAGTGTCTCCAAAACTGAGAACAGGTGTCAATCTTTCAATTAGTTTTTCTCTGCAAGTTCCTCTCCCTGGTTTTGGCACACAAACCTGATCAGGGAAAAAACTGCAGTGTGAAACCAGCGTTACCTAGATGGGGCAAACAAAAGGTTTTGTCTTCAATTAAATATGGCAAAAACAGCGATATACACTGCTCACCTTGCTGGGTTGTGTTACCCGCAACCGGTATATGCACCTGTAAGCTGCACCCACACTTCCACATGTGCAATGGTGGAGATCAGGCTTCAGAAAGGACGATGTGTCGTGGTCCACGCTGCTGCATACAAACAAGGGTCCTCAAAATGATATGCAACGGTGTTGAGGGTAATAATAAACACTGTTGCATATCACTTTGTGGACCCTTGTTTGTATGTAGTAGCGTGGACCATGACACACCATCCTCTCTAAAGCACTGGAAGGAAAACTATTGTAAAAGTTGACAGTTAGGACACACACGATACCTTCTTGTGAGGAGATGATAAGCGGCAGGTAGTCCGGTATGTATTCCTTTCGGTCTTCAACATCTTTGCTTCCAGGAGGAGGAAACTGCAGCACATTATTCTTGCTAACAGGAAAGGACGGGATCTGATGAGGGAAGGTGACTGGTTCAATATTGTGAATGTAGTCTTCCAGTTCATGGAGATTCACCCCCATCAGTTTAAAGGCTTGTCCTACATCGTCCAGCACAGGATCTGTCCGTCCGTCTAGAATACAAAAATACATGTCAATGACTCAATGGAGAATCAGATATTTCCTGCTGCATCTGAAGTCTTTTCTCAAAAAGGTAATATACATGAGATCATTACAGAAAACAAGTGAAAAGTTAGCTAATAACACACGTATTAGAATGAAATAAAGTCATGTACTAGAGGAGGGACACAGCACTCAGCTGAGCGATCCTAACCCTCCTTTCCAGACCCCCAGTGATCAAAACCTCTGGATGATAGGTGCACTATAAAGAAAGTCATTAAAGGAAGTCGGTGGTCTTAGACACAGTGTAGAGACCTCTGGGGTTCACAGATGGCACACCATGCATTTGCATGTGCACCAATCATTATATCATCTTAATTTTAATGCTGGAATAAAATCGTATACGGTATATTAATTTAGAAATGTTTGTGCATGCTGGAATCTACCTCATTTATATTGCCATGTTGCCCAGAAGCAGGACTGGATCTTCCGTGCACTGCACTCTCCAACTAGACTGCTTTCTGACGAGCTGATTTGTGTCAGGGTGCTTTCACATCAGCATTTTTTAGCAATTGCAGATGATCAGGCAAACTTGAACTTCTGCTGGAAGTCGCACACTTGCAGCAGGATCGCGATAATACTGTGTTCTGCCTAATGCATTCCCTATAGGACTTGTGGACATGTGCGGTAACAGACGGAAACCACTGATAGATGTAGTTTTAAACTCACCACAAGTGGCACACTTGACCCCAAGTCCTGTAGGGAATGCATTAGGCAGAACACAATCTTGCTACAATCATGCCACAAGTGTCCCAGCTTCCGGGAGATCAGGCAAAACGGAGGTCAAAAGTTTGCCTCATCTGCCGCAATTGCCAAAAACCGCTGATGTGAAAGCACCCTTACTTTGTCCGATTTCATCATCCAGAGTATATATGCAGAACAAACCCCTCACGTTTTAGCTCCTGCACCTCTCTGTAGTGTCTTGCATATAGCTATAGGCAGCAGCCCATTGATCACTGTAGAGAGGTGGAGGGAGCGCTCCCCTAATACTCTGGACTCAACTCCGGTGTATTCTCGGCACGCCCAGTAGCACAAAAGCATCACCTGTTTATAAGTGTTGAGCTGTAATATGCAGGCCTCCATAGATGGTTTATGCCAATGCCTGCTGCAATAAAAAGCAACTACAGCAAATAGACTACCCATGTCAAATGAGTGCTCGGAGTTCCCAGGGACCTACTCACAATCTGCTGTGCTCAAAAAGTCCATAAAACAAAAGTCCAAGGACAACAAAAGCAGCTCAAGAGCGAGCATACATATTCTGAAGATCTCCTATCCATGTGTGAGCTGAGAAAATCGTCAGCGTATTACAGGAACAGTAGTGGATGCAAGAAAACCTACTGACCCTTACCCACATGGCAGAAATTAATATGCAATGCCAATTTTAACCTCTTCCTGCCATGATCAATTTTTTCCTCTTCTCTTCCATGAGCCATAACTTTTTTATTTTTGATCATGACATACACATGCGGGCTCTATCGCTAGCGGGATGAGTTTTAACCAAAAAAAAAAAACAAAAAAAAAAAAAAAAACACACTAACCCCTACCATTATTTGTAGGATTTCGCCATCATGGAAGTAGGATTGCATCAATACCAAGCTTGCGGTTTTCTTTTTTGTGATGGGAAATTAGAAAATATATATAAAAAAGCCAGTAAAATCTTAAATTGGCTTATATTTGTGTGCAGACATGTACGAAGTGGCCTCGTGTTGGGGCACGTTGAACGATGTTTGTTATTTTATATATCATTTTGATGGCGTTGTAGAGTTGCTTTTTCCTCCAAATTTCATATTTTCATAGATCTGTCTTTTACACGCAGGAATACCAAGATGTATACTTTCTCTTTCAGAAATCTTTCAACTTCTTTTTAAAGACTTTTTATTTTAAGCTGTATTCTTTATTGATCGCTTACAATGAATTCTGCAATACTTCTATATAATGCTGTGTATAATATTAATCATGGTCTCCTAAGGGAAACCCAAGCTATGGTTGGTCTTCACAGATATACCAAGATGGCAGCAAAAGAGCTTTTAGTAAGCCACCCAGCATCTGCACTTAAGGGGTTAACCAGCAGGGACTGGAGCTAGATCCACTCTTGTCATCTATGCCGGCTGTATAATACAACTGCAACAGCCTGCTCTATGCTACAACCCCTGGCAAAAATTATGAAATCACCTGGCTCGGAGGATGTCCATTCAGTTGTTTCATGTTGTAGAAAAAGCAGATCACAGAAATGGCACAAAACTAAAGTCATTTCAAATGGCAACTTTATGGCTTTAAGAAACACTAAAAGAAATCAAGATAAAAAAATGTGCTAGTCAGTAAGGCTAATTTTTTTCAGACCAAGCAAAGGGAAGAAAAATTATGGAATCACCCTGTACATTTTCATTCCCAAAACTAACGCCTGCATCAGATTAGATTTGCTTTTTAGTCTGCATCTAAAAAGGAGTGATCACACCTTGGAGAGCTGTTGCACCAAGTGGACTGACATGAATCATGGCTCCAACACGAGAGATGTGAATTGAAACAAAGGAGAGGATTATCAAACTCTTAATAGAGAGTAAATCAACACGCAATGTTGCAAAAGATGTTGGTTGCTCACCGTCAGCTGTGTCTAAGATCTGGTCCAAATACAAACAACATGGGAAGGTTGTTAAAGGCAAACATACTGGTAGACCAGGGAAGACATCAAAGCTTCAAGACCGGAAGCTTAAAGCAATATGTCTCCAAAACAGAAAATGCACAACAAACAAATGAGGAATGAATGGGAGGAAACAGGAGTCAATGTCTGTGACCGAACTGTAAGAAACCACCTAAAGGAAATTGGATTTACATACAGAAAAGCTAATTATAAGCCATCATTAACAAATAAACAGAAAAAAACAAGGTTACAATGGGCTAAGGAAAAGCAATCGCTGACTGTGGTTGACTGGATGAAAGTCATATTCAGTGAAATTGTGAATCTGCATTGGGCAAGGTGATGATGCTGGAACTTTTGTTTGGTGTCGTTCCAATGATTTATAAAGATGACTGCATTAAGAGAACATGCAAATTTCCACAGTCATTGATGATATGGGGTTGCATGTCAGGTAAAGGCACTGGGGAGATGGCTGTCATTACATATTAATTAAATGCCCAAGTTTACATTGATATTTTGGACACTTTTCTTATCCCATTAATTGAAAGGATGTTTAGGGATGATTAAATCATTTTTCAAGATGATAATGCATCCTGCCATAGAGCAAAAACTGTGAAAACATTCCCTGAAAGAAGACAAATAAGGTCAATGTCATGGCCTGCAAATAATCCGGATCTCAATCTAAATTGAAAATCTTTGGTGGAAGTTGAAGAAAATGGTCCATGACAAGGCTCCAACCTGCAAAGTTGATCTGGCAACAGCAATCAGATAAAGTTGGATCCAGATTGACAATGAGTACTGTTTGTCACTCATTAAGTCCATACCTCAGGGACTGCAAGCTGTTATTAAAGCCAGAGGTATTGTAACAAAATATTAGTGAAGTATTGGAGTGTTCTTGTGTGTTTTTCATGATTCCATATTTTTTTCAATAGAATTGAGTGATTCCATAATTTTTTCCCTCTGCTTGGTCTGAAAAGTGGTGCAGGCTGTAGGACATCACCAATCTACTAACTGTATAGCCAGATGTAAACACTGAACTGAGCTAAACCGTATACCTTAGTAATTAACAGCTGATCGATGAGGGTAGTGGGGGGTCTGACTCCAACAATCTGATATTGATGACTTTATATATATGGATAGGTCACCGGTATAGTAAGGGACAGCTCCTTTAAGGATAAACATAGCATCGCAATGGCATGCTGAAGCATTTCTGTTAATACACGGTTTCAGACGACTGCTATGCTCACTGTGTATGGATTCACAGGTACTGTTGAATAGCACCTTTAAAAACATTGGACACAAAAAGAAAAAAAAATAAGAAACAGGCACTTCACTATCAAGTTTTCTTTTTAATAGGAAAAAAATTAAATTTGTAGGCAAGTGTAGCCAAAAAATTGCAGGAATATGTAAATTTGCCCGGAACATGACGGTTGATATTGCCACTTAGTGCCCTGAAGCCTTATTATTTGATAGACTGTAAATTTTGCAATACCAACTTTAAAACCCATCTACATTGAAGACTGACAAAACATCGGGTACATTACACCACAGTGCCAATCTAAAGCCATTAGACCTGTAAAGGGACCAAACCCGCTGATCAGAATCTGTCCGAATGATTTGCATGATTCAGTGGTCTGAGTGTTTAGGCTGTAGAATAAAAAATGGCACCTTCTTGTAGTAACCAATGTGCCGATGCTGAGAAATCAACCTTTGAAAAGAAATCTGTCACCATCTTTGACTTTTCTAAACTATTAATATGGGCATATGGCTTATAAAATGCTAAAATGAATGATGAATGATATCTGTATGCCTCTTATCTGATGCTTTGTTGTGGAGAAATCATCTTTTATCACTTTATGTAAATGAGCTGTTCCAGGCTATGAGGCAGATGCTGCCTGGAAGATAACTATGCCTCCAAAGCTTATTATAAGTAAAAGGGGAGTTACCAGCGTGATGCCTGCCCTCTGCCCTCCTGATCTCACTATACAGTTCTGCATGATTATAACTGACATCTGCAGATTCCTCTCAGTGTTTTCAGCTTCCATCTCACAGGCAGCCTAGGTGCAATACTGTTTCAATACAGCAGATCTCAGAGAGCTGAAAAAATGTGTTTGCAATAAATTAAATTTCATTTCTCCAGTTCTGTCTCAGTAACTTGTCTCACACTGGTAACTACTCTTCTATATAAAACAAGCCCTAGATGGGACGTAATCTTCAAGGCAGTATCAGCCCCATAGTCTGGAACAGCTCCTTTATATAAAGTAATAAGATACAATTTCTCCACAAGACACCTGATATGAGGAAGACCGGCATGAATATTTTCAGCATTCTATAACCTGTATCCCCATATTATTAGATTAGATAGGTCAAAGGTGGTTACAGATTCCCTCTAATATCACATGCACACATGACTGTGTCCGGAAGTGCAATGATGACGTTTCAACAAAAACCCTAATGCGAGATTGGACCAGACGGACTACCATTCACATCCCATGGCCAATGATGATGGATGCTCAGCAGTTGTCCCCTTTGAACAGTCTCAATTAGTACCAAAAAATGCATCTTGGAAAAATATCTCAGAGCCAATCGACTAGTCATCATCACAATTGCTCTTTGAGGGAAGACCTAGATCCACCAATGTCAACCTTCCTCCAAATATACATTTTTTTGGCACTAAATCTCATCTAATTGACTGTCACCTGCACTGAGGAAATCATCCAGACCTTTTTTACAAGCTGCTATGGCCCCTTTACACGCAGCTACAGGTAACAGGTTGTCCACAGGTAACTTACTGGTTGCAGTGAAATCATGGAGACATGATTCCATTTGTACACAGCAACAAGATAGAACCATGTCTCCATGATTTCACTGCAACCAGTAAGTTACCTGTGGACAACCTGTTACCTGTAGCTGCGTGTAAAGGGGCCATTACAGTGTCTGCCATTACTACCTCTTGTGGTAGGGCATTATAGTGTTTGCCATTACTACCTCTTGTGATAGAGCAGTCAGACTGTGGAATGCCCTAACTGTAAAGAGCCCTTACCTATTTAGCTGCTGGAATCGCCTTCCACCCGTAGTGAGCACCCCCTGGACTAAAGGCCGGTTTACACGTTTCGATGTCCCAGCGATCCGACCAACAATCAGGATTGCTGGGACATCGCAATCTAATCGCTGGTGAGCTGGCACACAGGCAGAATCACCAGCGATCAGCCACCAGTGTAACAATCTCGACATCTTGGAAAAGAATTTAAATTATTTTTTCTACGATATCGAGGTCCCGCTTCGCTGGGGTAAGCGGGAGAACGCTGGTAACCATGTTAAACATCGAGTTACTATGCGTAGCGATCTGCTTAGTAACCTGATGTGTACCCTGGTAACCAGGGAACACATCGGGTTAGCTGGTCACTGCCCCTGTCACACATGCCGATGCGATGCATGCGTGACAGCGGCAAACCAGCGACCAAAAAACGGCCCTGGCCATTCCGCAACGATCAGCGAGGTGATCGCTGATCGTTGAGGGATCTCATACACAGTGATGTTGCTACGAGGTCGCAGCAACGTCACAAGTGGCAGGGACATCATTAGCGATGTTGCTATGTGTAAACCCAGCTTTAGCATGCTCTCCCTACACTTGCCCATTTTTCCAGGCTCCAGCATATCAACTTCAGGAGCTTATTTAGTCGCTTGTACGTTGTCAAACTAGAAAATACGTTGCTGAGTTTAGTGTCACACGCAGCGATGCACAAGGTCTATTGAGCGATGAGCGACAGGTTTTACATCTGGCAGTGAAACCTGCGATCGGCGATCAGCGACATATCGCTGGTTGCATCGCTTGGTCACACGCTTCAATGTCGCTCCTGCGTCACTTTTACGTCGCTTGAGCGACTGAAAATCCGTGACGTATGAGCGACATTGACAGCAATATCGACGCGTGTGACATCCCCTTTAGTGTCTATTTGCTGGTCTACACAGACACCTCTCATTCATTGCAATTATTGAGCAGCAGCCCACATAATTAATTCCATCTTGTGGACTAGCGAAGCCACTCCACGGTTCAAGTTATTTTGGTGGCATCTCAAAAAGGCTCAGTGTAGTCCATATCAAATATATAGCGCTCATTCACAGATGCCACAGTAATGAGATTCATTAATTCTACAGCTGATGATAAAGAACTACTTTCTCATTAGCGATAATGGATCACACGGATGTGACACGTGAAGTCTTCTCTCCATCATCCTTGATCACATGTCACAGGACAGAACTCTAGAAATGACATACAGAAAATACAAAGCCTTTTCACATATTAGCTCAAAGAAAAGGGCATAATTCAAAATCAGGTGACAGCAAAGGAGTATGGCGGTGACCCACAGAACACAGTTGAGCAGAGTCTTCCCAGCTTATAAACGTCTCTGCCATCTTACATTGGTTGTAAAAGCGTAGAGAACTCTGCAGTTCAGGAGCGCACTTCCCACTTACAGGCTGAATATAAAAAAGTGCATTTAAGCACCATGCTCCCTGCCCAGGGGATCAGCCACTGCAGATAGACTGTAGAGCTGGTCAGTAACCTAGGCAACCAGAAGTAAACAAAACGGAAAAATCCCTCTGTTCTGGGGAACGGTAATGATTTTTTAATACGTAGAAGTAAGAAAACTTCAAAGTGCTCAATTTACAATAAAGAGGTTAACCCTTTGAGAAAGTCACTCGCCCTCCTCAGGCCCATCGCTGAGGCTCTGCGCTGCTCCTGGGGTCAAGTATTTGCTGGGGCTCTGATGCCATGCTGACAGCAGCAACCAATCATTAAGCTTTGATGGATAAACCTGCTCAGAGATGCAACCACTGACTGATTAGCTGCAGCACTAACATGACAGAATTGAAGTGCACAGACCTCAGGTGAAACAGGAACCCAACGCTGGACCTGGGAAGGGTAAGGGTTGGTGCCCCCGATCCGGAGGCACTGTGTGTTGGATGCAGTGCCTCTAGACCTAAGGGAACTCACAGGTGAGTTCACCGAGACTGCAGCCGCCCTGTGCCCACGATCTGTGTTTGGCACAGGGCGGCTTTTTCCTACATTCACCCGGTGGAGGCCACTTTGGACGCTGCAGGATTAAATTAAGTGTGGTTTGATTTGTTTTAAGTACCATAATGTGCACAGCAAGCCGAGTTTTCTGAAAAGAGACAACTCCTTTAATCTACGGCATAATCATCACTTAGATGGAAATAAGCCTAATGATTGATACTGTTGCCCATAGCAACTAAAAATACCTCATCCTTCCTAGTCCATTAAAGAGAATAGCATGGACAGGTTACTAAGGGCCACTCAGATACACATGGCAACGGCCCACCAGCTGGTGCCCATGGCCGGCACACACCATATACCAGCCCTCAAGCTGGTGCCCATGGCCGGCACACACCACGCAGCAGCCCTCCAGCTGGTGCCCATGGCCAGCACACACCACGCAGCAGCCCTCCAGCTGGTGCCCATGGCCGGCACACACCACGCAGCAGCCCTCCAGCTGGTGCCCATGGCCGGCACACACCACGCAGCAGCCCTCCAGTAAGTGCCCATGGCTGGCACACACCACGCAGCAGCCCTCCAGTAAGTGCCCATGGCCGGCACACACCACACAGCAGCCCACCAGCTGGTGCCCATGGCTGGCACACATACACACACACACACCATATACCAGCCCTCCAGCTGGTGCCCATGGCCGGCACCACACCACGCAGCAGCCCTCCAGCTGGTGCCCATGGCCGGCACACACCACGCAGCAGCCCTCCAGCTGGTGCCCATGGCCGGCACACACCACACAGCAGCCCTCCAGCTGGTGCCCATGGCCGGCACACACCACGCAGCAGCCCTCCAGTAAGTGCCCATGGCTGGCACACACCACGCAGCAGCCCTCCAGTAAGTGCCCATGGCTGGCAAACACCACGCAGCAGCCCTCCAGCTGGTGCCCATGGCCGGCACACACAACGCAGCAGCCCTCCAGTAAGTGCCCATGGCCGGCACACACCATACAGCAGCCCTCCAGTAAGTGCCAATGGCCGGCACACACCACACAGCAGCCCTCCAGTAAGTGCCAATGGCCGGCACACACCACACAGCAGCCCTCCAGTAAGTGCCCATGGCCGGCACACACCATACAGCAGCCCTCCAGTAAGTGCCAATGGCCGGCACACACCACACAGCAGCCCTCCAGTAAGTGCCAATGGCCGGCACACACCACACAGCAGTCCTCCAGTAAGTGCCCATGGCCGGCACACACCACACAGCAGCCCTCCAGCTGGTGCCCATGGCCGGCACACACCACGCAGCAGCCCTCCAGCTGGTGCCCATGGCCGGCACACACCACGCAGCAGCCCTCCAGTAAGTGCCCATGGCTGGCACACACCACGCAGCAGCCCTCCAGTAAGTGCCCATGGCCGGCAAACACCACGCAGCAGCCCTCCAGTAAGTGCCCATGGCCGGCAAACACCACGCAGCAGCCCTCCAGTAAGTGCCCATGGCCGGCACACACCACGCAGCAGCCCTCCAGTAAGTGCCCATGGCCGGCACACACCATACAGCAGCCCTCCAGTAAGTGCCAATGGCTGGCACACACCATACAGCAGCCCTCCAGCTGGTACCCATGGCTGGCACACACCACACAGCAGCCCTCCAGTAAGTGCCCATGGCTGGCTCACACCATACAGCAGCCCTCCAGCTGGTACCCATGGCCGGCACACACCATACAGCAGCCCTCCAGCTGGTACCCATGGCCGGCACACACCATACAGCAGCCCTCCAGTAAGTGCCCATGGCTGGCACACACCACACAGCAGCCCTCCAGTAAGTGCTCATGGCTGGCACACACCATACAGCAGCCCTCCAGCTGGTACCCATGGCTGGCACACACCATACAGCAGCCCTCCAGCTGGTACCCATGGCCGGCACACACCATACAGCAGCCCTCCAGCTGGTACCCATGGCCGGCACACACCATACAGCAGCCCTCCAGTAAGTGCCCATGGCTGGCACACACCATACAGCAGCCCTCCAGCTGGTACCCATGGCCGGCACACACCATACAGCAGCCCTCCAGTAAGTGCTCATGGCTGGCACACACCATACAGCAGCCCTCCAGTAAGTGCCCATGGCTGGCACACACCACGCAGCAGCCCTCCAGCTGGTACCCATGGCCGGCACACACCACACAGCAGCCCTCCAGTAAGTGCCCATGGCTGGCACACACCACACAGCAGCCCTCCAGTAAGTGCTCATGGCTGGCACACACCACACAGCAGCCCTCCAGTAAGTGCCCATGGCTGGCACACACCACACAGCAGCCCTCCAGTAAGTGCCCATGGCTGGCACACACCAT
This sequence comes from Allobates femoralis, assembly GCA_033576535.1. Lineage (NCBI taxonomy): Eukaryota > Metazoa > Chordata > Amphibia > Anura > Aromobatidae > Allobates > Allobates femoralis. Next base: position 258,163,149 of record JARQOC010000004.1, read on the forward strand.
ACAGCAGCCCTCCAGTAAGTGCTCATGGCTGGCACACACCATACAGCAGCCCTCCAGCTGGTACCCATGGCCGGCACACACCATACAGCAGCCCTCCAGCTGGTACCCATGGCCGGCACACACCATACAGCAGCCCTCCAGTAAGTGCCCATGGCTGGCACACACCATACAGCAGCCCTCCAGCTGGTACCCATGGCCGGCACACACCATACAGCAGCCCTCCAGTAAGTGCTCATGGCTGGCACACACCATACAGCAGCCCTCCAGTAAGTGCCCATGGCCGGCACACACCACACAGCAGCCCTCCAGTAAGTGCCCATGGCTGGCACACACCACACAGCAGCCCTCCAGTAAGTGCCCATGGCTGGCACACACCATACAGCAGCCCTCCAGCTGGTACCCATGGCTGGCACACACACCACACAGCAGCCCTCCAGTAAGTGCCCATGGCTGGCACACACCATACAGCAGCCCTCCAGCTGGTACCCATGGCTGGCACACACCATACAGCAGCCCTCCAGTAAGTGCTCATGGCTGGCACACACCATACAGCAGCCCTCCAGTAAGTGCTCATGGCTGGCACACACCATACAGCAGCCCTCCAGTAAGTGCTCATGGCTGGCACACACCATACAGCAGCCCTCCAGTAAGTGCTCATGGCTGGCACACACCATACAGCAGCCCTCCAGTAAGTGCTCATGGCTGGCACACACCATACAGCAGCCCTCCAGTAAGTGCCCATGGCTGGCACACACCATACAGCAGCCCTCCAGTAAGTGCCCATGGCCGGCACACACCATACAGCTCCCCCTCCGGTGCACAGAGCTCGGTGTACTCACACAACTCGGAGTATCGGCGGGCTCCCCGGCACAGCTGCTGCAGGTACCTATGCAGGACATCGGTGAGCAGGTCGCAGGCGGTGACCTGCACGGAGTCCCAGCCCAGGGCTTGGCAGATCTGCGCCACCGACACCCGCAGCAACGAGCGCGAGTAGCTCTCACACATCCCGGCTTATCCCGCTCCCATCACAGGCCGCGCTCCCTCCGGGGTCCGCTCTCAGCCGCTCGGCCCCTGCCGCGCTCTCGCTCGGGCCGCCATCTTGGCCTTCCCTCTTGTCGCTGCTTAGCACAGGCAGCAGTCTGCGCCAATCCATCCCTGAGCTGATCGATCAGCAACTTCCTGCCTGAATGTGCTGCTCTGGGATCAGCCATGGCTCCAGGAGGAGGAGTTATAGAGACCGTGGCCTTCACTCTGGGGCAGCTGAGCACCATCTTGCTCCAGGGCAAAATACCAGACATAGGAAGAGCGCTAAACCAGACTGCAAAGTGTCCGGAGCCTGTGAGGGGCGCTACTACTGCCAGGAGCCTTCATCTATTACCCATCCAACAGATATCACACACTGACACCGGGAATACATACAAATCATACAGAAGCCCACACTACAGGAGCTGAAATCATACAGAAGCCCACACTACAGGAGCTGAAATCATACAGAAGCCCACACTACAGGAGCTGAAATCATACAGAAGCCCACACTACAGGAGCTGAAGTCATACAGGAGCCCAAACTACAGGAGCTGAAATCATACAGGAGCCCAAACTACAGGAGCTGAAGTCATACTGGAGCCCACACTACAGGAGCTGAAATCATACAGGAGTCCACACTACAGGAGCTGAAATCATACAGAAGCCCACACTACAGGAGCTGAAATCATACAGAAGCCCACACTACAGGAGCTGAAATCATACAGAAGCCCACACTACAGGAGCTGAAGTCATGCAGGAGCCCAAACTACAGGAGCTGAAATCATACAGGAGCCCACACTACAGGAGCTGAAGTCATACTGGAGCCCACACTACAGGAGCTGAAATCATACAGGAGTCCACACTACAGGAGCTGAAATCATACAGGAGTCCACACTACAGGAGCTGAAATCATACAGGAGTCCACATTACAGGAGCTGAAATCATACAGCAGCTGAAATCATACAGAAGCCCACACTACAGGAGCTGAAATCATACAGGAGTCCACACTACAGGAGCTGAAATCATACAGAAGCCCAAACTACAGGAGCTGAAATCATACAGAAGCCCAAACTACAGGAGCTGAAATCATACAGGAGCCCAAACTACAGGAGCTGAAATCATACAGGAGTCCACACTACAGGAGCTGAAATCATACAGGAGCCCACACTACAGGAGCTGAAATCATACAGGAGCCCAAACTACAGGAGCTGAAATCATACAGGAGCCCAAACTACAGGAGCTGAAATCATACAGGAGCCCAAACTACAGGAGCTGAAATCATATAGGAGCCCACACTACAGGAGCTGCAATCATACAGGAGCCCACACTACAGGAGCTGAAATCATACAGGAGTCCACACTACAGGAGCTGAAATCATACAGAAGCCCACACTACAGGAGCTGAAATCATACAGAAGCCCACACTACAGGAGCTGAAATCATACAGGAGCCCACACTACAGGAGCTGAAATCATACAGGAGCCCACACTACAGGAGCTGCAATCATACAGGAGCCCACACTACAGGAGCTGCAATCATACAGGAGCCCACACTACAGGAGCTGCAATCATACAGGAGCCCACACTACAGGAGCTGCAATCATACAGGAGCCCACACTACAGGAGCTGAAATCATACAGGAGCCCACACTACAGGAGCTGCAATCATACAGGAGCCCACACTACAGGAGCTGAAATCATACAGGAGCCCACACTACAGGAGCTGAAATCATACAGGAGCCCACACTACAGGAGCTGAAATCATACAGGAGCCCACACTACAGGAGCTGAAATCATACAGGAGCCCACACTACAGGAGCTGAAATCATACAGGAGCCCATACTACAGGAGCTGTCTCCACATTCTGTTAAACACAGTACAACACTGAGAAATGGGATGGGTGTATACTCACTATAAGATCCAGGAATCCATTCTGAAAGTGGTGGAGCCTGATGGTATCAGGTCAGTGGTGAGAACTGCCACCATGTGATATACAGGACTGACACGACACCCAAAAAGCCAGGGCCTGTATGTCCTTTCCAGACCAGTATGGTGGGTATCCTCCATTAGACCTATATCTACTAATTGTCCACCTGTCTGTCTATTGTCTCTCCCAGGCCCTCTGTTCGGTAGCCCCCAGCTCAGGATGGCTGCTGTCCTCCTTTAGACCTCTCAGTATGCTCCTTGTCCACCTGTCCTCTCTCCCTCCAGCCCAGTATGGCAGTTGTCCTCCATTACACTTCTCAGTCACTCCTTGTCCACCTGTCTGTCCTCTCTCCCTCCAGCCCAGGATGGTTGCTGTCCTCCATTACACTTCTCAGTCACTCCTTGTCCACCTGTCTGTCTTCTCTCCCTCCAGCCCAGGATGGTTGCTGTCCTCCATTACACTTTTCAGTCACTCCTTGTCCACCTGTCTGTCCTCTCTCCCTCCAGCCCAGTATGGCAGTTGTCCTCCATTACACTTCTCAGTCACTCCTTGTCCACCTGTCTGTCTTCTCTCCCTCCAGCCCAGGATGGTTGCTGTCCTCCATTACACTTCTCAGTCACTCCTTGTCCACCTGTCTGTCCTCTCTCCCTCCAGCCCAGGATGGTTGCTGTCCTCCATTACACTTCTCAGTCACTCCTTGTCCACCTGTCTGTCTTCTCTCCCTCCAGCCCAGGATGGTTGCTGTCCTCCATTACACTTCTCAGTCACTCCTTGTCCACCTGTCTGTCCTCTCTCCCTCCAGCCCAGGATGGTTGCTGTCCTCCATTACACTTCTCAGTCACTCCTTGTCCACCTGTCTGTCTTCTCTCCCTCCAGCCCAGGATGGTTGCTGTCCTCCATTACACTTCTCAGTCACTCCTTGTCCACCTGTCTGTCCTCTCTCCCTCCAGCCCAGGATGGTTGCTGTCCTCCATTACACTTCTCAGTCACTCCTTGTCCACCTGTCTGTCTTCTCTCCCTCCAGCCCAGGATGGTTGCTGTCCTCCATTACACTTCTCAGTCACTCCTTGTCCACCTGTCTGTCCTCTCTCCCTCCAGCCCAGGATGGTTGCTGTCCTCCATTACACTTCTCAGTCACTCCTTGTCCACCTGTCTTCTCCCTCCAGCCCAGGATGGTTGCTGTCCTCCATTACACTTCTCAGTCACTCCTTGTCCACCTGTCTTCTCTCCCTCCAGCCCAGGATGGTTGCTGTCCTCCATTACACTTCTCAGTCACTCCTCGTCCACCTGTCTGTCCTCTCTCCCTCCAGCCCAGGATGGTTGCTGTCCTCCATTACACTTCTCAGTCACTCCTCGTCCACCTGTCTGTCCTCTCTCCCTCCAGCCCAGGATGGTTGCTGTCCTCCATTACACTTCTCAATCACTCCTCGTCCACCTGTCTGTTCTCTCCTCTCAGTCCCTCTGTTGGGTAGTGCCCAGTATAATGGTTGTCATTTTTGCTGCAGCAAAAACACAGCAAAGCCTGTTGTAAAACCTGGGGCCAATAAAATCAGTGGCAGACGATTTGCTGCATTTGTGTTGTGGTTTTTTGTTATGTTTTTTCTGCGTTTTTCTTCAATTAAGGATATACATTGTCCCAAAACCATTGTAAAATGTATTGCGTTTTACCACGGTTTTGCTACTTCTCATTACTTCCAATGGGTCCTAAATCTGTTAAACTGCAGCAAAAATGCAACAAGGAATTGACATGCTCATTCTTTGGAAAATGCACAAAAATCAGTACAGGAATAAAAAAACTGTGTGTGCAGCTTTTTTCCAAAATCACACAGGTTTTGCTGGGAATCAATAATGCAGGTTTACATTAGCATAGATTTACATAAAACCACATCAGAAAAACACCTTGTGTGAACATCATAGCCTTATGGTACCGTCACACGCTAGGATCTCGTTAACAATATCGTTGAAACATCACAGATTTGTGAACGTTCAAACGATATCGTTTGTGTGTCGTTGATTGTAAACGAATGATGTAGGAAGGAAAAATCATTGGATCGTTCATCAAAAATTTGAGATCCTCAAATCTATCGTTCGTTGTCCAATTAACGTTATGGGAAGCAGCAACATCGCTCAGTGTGACACCATGCTGAACGACGTTCATAATTCTCCTATTCCTACCGCTTTATAACATCGTTTAATCGTTCTTCTCCAAGTAGCTGGCGCGTTGCCAAATTTAAGATTGTTAACGATATCCTTGCGTGTGGCAACGCACTAACTATGGCGGAAGGATCGCGGTCACGTGACATAGCTAACGATCTCTTTCACCTATATCCTAGCGTGTGATGGTACCTTTAGACTTCAGTCTGGTCCTTGTCCACCTGTCTGTCTGTTCTCTCCAGCCCAGTATGGTGGTTGTCCTCCATTAGACCTCTCAGTGTGGTCCTTGTCCACCTGTCTATCTGTTCTCTCCCAACAGGCCCTCTGTTCGGTAGCCCCCAGCCCAGTATGCTCACTTCTCCGTCTGCTCCTTGTCCACCTGTCTGTTCTCTCTCCCTCCAGCCCAGTATGGTGGTTATCCTCCATTAGTCTGGCTTCACACCACGGTGTGATCCGTTCCGGGGCTCTCCGGTGTAAACCAGACAGCCCCGGACCGGCTTTTGGCCCCATAGGCTGTGGTCGGATGGCAGCTCTCTGCCATCCGGTTTCATCTCTGCGGTGGAATTCGGGAGAATACGGATTATTCTCTCCGGACATAAAAATGTTGCTTGCAACATTTTTGTGTCCGGGGAGAAAAATCCCCCCAATTTGCCGGATCCCGGATTCGCCCAGATCCGGGGCAATCTGGTGCTCCCTAACATGGGAGCCTATGGGGCCGGATTGCCCCGGACCAGGAGGATCCGGGAACCGGACACTGGCGGCTGCACGCCGCTGTTCTTTCAGGACCGTGGCTAGCTCCCTGCCAGCCCGCGTCCTGAATCATTAGCAGCTGCGTCCGGCTGCACACAGGACCGGTGGGCACATTTGGCCCTCCGGTTCTGTGTGCTGATCCGGTCCTGGGCTGTCAGATTCATGCCTGACAGCCCCGGATCGGATCACACCGTAGTGTGAAGCCAGCCTTATGGTGGGTTTACACACACCAATCATTGTATCCAATATCTGAACCAATCTCTGGTTGCAGTGAAATCATGGACAGATTGCTCCATGTTGTACACAGCCACAAAATGGAGCAATCTGTCCATGATTTCACTGCAACCAGAGATTGGTTCAGATATTGGATACAATGATTGGTGTGTGTAAACCCACCATTAGACTTCAGTCTGCTCTTTGTCCACCTGTCTGTCCTCTCTCCCTCCAGCCCAGTATGGTGTTTGTTTTCCATTAGACTTCAGTTTGCTCTTTGTCCACCTGTCTGTCCTCTCTCCCTCCAGCCCAGTATGGTGTTTGTTCTCCATTAGACTTCAGTTTGCTCTTTGTCTACCTGTCTGTCCTCTCGCCCTCCAGCTCAGTATGGTGTTTGTTCTCCATTAGACCTCTGAGTCTGGTTCTTGCCACCTGTCTGTTTTCTCTCCCTTGGGCCCTCTGTTCAGTAGCCCCCAGCTGAGTATGGTAGTTGTCCTCCATTAGACTTCTCAATTTGCTCCTTGACTAGCTGTGCCTTCCTGGGGTCCTACACTAGGTACAGGTAGGGGAAATATAATGCTTTACCGTGAATACAAATAAAAGGAAATGTCATAAATTATTTCCTAAATACCTTTTAATTAACAAATCACTTAATCTAGGGAGTTGATTAACCTAAAATTAAAATTGCTGCCATTATTATACTGACCTAAACCTGTCCTGAAATATTAAAAGGGTTCTCCAGTACTCTGACAACTCTCTTAATCCCTATTTTTCCCTGTGGCATCGGCTCTCATGAGGATCACTAGACATTGTTCTATCACACGATCTCTGCAGCTAATCAGTGCTGGGTTCACTCTCCCCTGATTTATACAAATTGGAGTGCCAAAGGAATTGAGCCCTGCGACTGTTGTCAGTTCCTATAGATGCCCGATTTATCCGGTGGAGGGGAGTGCAGGCTGCGCTGTTTGGGTGACATTATGTCACGCGTGACCTGGAAGAGGCAATGTTGGCACCAGAGGTGAGTATAGGTGATATTTTCTTCTGACGATAAACCGAGATTTGATGGTAGTACCAGCGATTCTTTCCGCAGCGTCACACAGAAATCAATTTGTTCACAAATAAACTATAGCCAGAATTTGGGGTTCTCTTTTGAGCACAGCACACAGCTCTACATACCTAGTGAGTTTATAGGCCCTTTTTACTAATATATAAATCGTTCTCACGCAAAAGTGTTTGGTTAGGCCGGTTTCTCACCACGGTGTGTTCCGATCGGAACAGCCCCGGACTGGATTTGCAAACAAAACCTGAGTGCTAAAATGTCCTCTGGTCCTGTTTGTAGCCGAATTCAGCCAAGCGCAGCTGTCCCCTGCGAAATGGTGCTGAACCAATTTACAGGGGACAGCTCCCTGGTGCTGACGTTTCGTGTAGCTCACGCTGAACTTCAGCCGCAGGTGTCCGGTTCCCGGATTGAGGCAATTCGGCCCCATAGACTCCCATGTTAGGGACTGCCGGATTGCCCTGTATCCGGGAGGATCCAATTTGGGCAGATTTTTCACCCCGGACACAAAATTATTGCAAGCAGCATTTTTGTGTCCAGGTATAAAATCCAAATACACCCAGATCCTCCTGGACAGATGGAATCTGGATGGCAGATAGCTGCCATCTGGCTCTGTGCGGCCCCATAGGGCTGCACTACAGTAAAATCGGGTCCGAGGCTGTCGGGTGTGTGAAACCGCCATTAGTAAATACAATGGTTTGATAAAGTGTTTACCCTCTTCCTGATTTCTTATTCTTCTGCATGTTTGTCACAAAGGTTTCAGGTCACCAAGCAAATTTAATTAGACAGAGATAACACAAGTAAACACCGATTGCAATTTATGAATGAAGGTCTTTATTGGGAAAAAGTCAATTCAACCACATTGAAGGGGCAAACACTTTCACACCACTGTAAAGGTGCTTTCACACTGCGATTTTTGAGAATCCGTGGCTGCCTGTTGTAAAAGCCACGGATCCGATTTGGCTCCCATGTATCTCTATGGGGATCGGATCTGCACGGATTTGGCCTTATTGCCATCCAATGTGTCAGATCCGATTCTGTCCGATTTTTTGCTGTGCCCAAAGTTAGAGACTGCTCCCATTTTGGGCACAGCGGACCAAATCAGACCGAATCGGATCCGGCCCGCAGCCTTTAACATGGGGGTCTATGGAGCACGGGTCCGAGTCGTTTCTCAGACCCTATTGTAGTGTACCGAGTATGCTCAGCACACTAAAACTGCTCTGTTCACCTTTAATTTCACTTCCGCAATGTATATATATATATATACATTGCGTAACTGAAATTAACTATACAAAGGGTTAAAAAAAAAACAAACATGCTCACCTCTCCGGTTGTGTCCCGCACTGTCTCGCTCCTGGGGCTGAAAAAGAGAATTTTGTTTACGTACCGTAAATTCTTTTTTCTTTAATCATCAATGGGAGACCCAGACAATGGGGTTTAGGGCACTGCCCTCCGGAGGTCACACTAGGTACTACAAGTTTGTAGACACCGCCTCCTCCGCTTATAAACCCCTACCGCAGGGAACATCCTCAGTTTGGTCCATAAGCTGCGAGGAGGAAATAAACCACACCCGAAACATCGGGAAGAATGCCGTGCACAGACTGTTTAACAACCCGGCAAACACTGTCTCAACAGAGAACAGAGCAAATGCAAAACATGCAACGGAACAACTGGGTGGGTGCTGGGTCTCCCATTGATGATTAAAGAAAAAAGAATTTACGGTACGTAAACAAAATTCTCTTTTTTCTGGTCATCATAATGGGAGACCCAGACAATGGGGATGTCCTAAAGCAATACCCCAGGGCGGGAAGAGTTCCTCAACAAGACGGATAACACATGGTTCCCTTTAAAGGTGGGCAACCGCCGCCTGGAGAACCCGCCTGCCCAAACTTGCATCCGCAGAGGCAAGGGCATGCACCATATAGTGCTTAGAGAAAGTGTGCAGGCTGGACCAGGTGGCTGCCTGACACACCTGTAGAGCAGACGCTCGATGTCGCAAAGCCCAGGAGGCACCGACAGCTCTGGTAGAGTGAGCCTTCAATCCCACCGGGAGAGGCAACCCAGAAGCCCGGTAAGCCTCTTGAATGGAAGCCTTAATCCATCTGGCCAATGTCGACTTTGATGCCGCGGACCCCTTACAGCGACCCGTCGTAAGAACAAATAAGGAATCCGAACTCCTAAAGGAGGCGGTCCTGGACACATAAATGCGTATAGCTCTCACGAGATCCAGAGTATGGAGGTCGCGTTCAACCTGATGAACGGGAGCGGGGCAAAATGATGGGAGAACAATCTCCTGGTTCAGGTGAAAAGTTGAAACCACCTTCGGCAAGAATTCTGGCCGAGGACGCAACACCACCTTGTCTTGGTGAACCACCAGAAAGGGCGACTTGCACGAAAGTGCAGCCAATTCTGAGACCCTTCTCAGAGACGTAATTGCCACCAGAAAGGCCACTTTCTGAGACAGACGAGATAGAGAAACATCTCTCAGCGGCTCAAACGGTGGTCTCTGTAATGCCGCCAGGACCATGTTAAGGTCCCAAGGGTCCAAAGGTCTCTTGTAGGGCGGAACCATCCGTGACACCCCCTGCAGAAATTGACGGACCTTCGGGAGGAGCGCCAATCGCCTGTCAAACAGCACTGAAAGTGCTGATACTTGACCTTTCAGGGAGCCAAGGGATAATCCCAATTCCAAACCCGACTGTAGGAAAGCCAACAATGTCGGGATGGCCAAGGGCCACGGAGACCGTCCACCAGAGGCACACCAAGTAAAAAAGATTTTCCACGTCCTGTGGTACATCTTCCTTGAGACTGGCTTCCTAGCCCGATTCATAGTGGCAACCACCGTAGGGGAGAAACCCCTGGATGTCAGTAGCCAGGCCTCAAGAGCCATGCAGTCAATCTGAGGGCCCTGGAATTGAGGTGGAAGAATGGGCCTTCCGCGAGTAAATCTGCGCGGTCTGGAAGAGCCCACCTGTGTCCGCCTGACAGTTGCCACAGGTCCGGATACCAGGACCTCCTGGGCCAATCTGGAGCCACTAGAATGGCTACCCTGCACTCCGACCTGATTTTCCACAGCACCCTGGGAATCAGAGCCAGAGGCGGGAACACATACGGCAGACGGAATCTGGACCAAGTCAAGACCAGAGCGTCCGCTCCCAGAGATTGGGGATCCCATGACCTCGCCATGTATTGTGGCACCTGATAATTCAGCCGTGGGGCCATCAGATCCACGTCCGGAGTGCCCCATCTGCTGCAGATGTCCTGGAAGACGTCTGGAAGAAGAGACCACTCTCCGGCGTCCATCCCCTGTCGGCTCAGATAGTCGGCCTCCCAGTTTTCGACCCCTGGGATGTGAACTGCGGATATCAGGCAGTTGTTGTCCTCCGCCCAGGATAGGATGCGGTGGACTTCGGCCAGAGCCTCTGCACTCCTGGTTCCTCCTTGATGATTTATATAAGCGACGGCCGTCGCATTGTCGGACTGAACCCGAATGGGTTGTCCTGAGAGGAATCTCTGAAACGCCAGGAGTGCCAGATAGACCGCCTTGATCTCCAGCACGTTGATCTGCAACGCCGACTCCGACTGAGTCCAGAGGCCTTGGGCCCTGTGGTGTAAGAACACCGCTCCCCAGCCCTTCAGACTGGCGTCGGTGGTCACCACTAACCAGGACGGTTTCAAGAAGGATCGGCCCCGAGACAAGTGATGTGGCTGTAGCCACCACTGCAGGGAATCCCTGGTCGGTTGGGAAAGGGTCACCAGCCGATTCAGAGAAATCGACCTTTTGTCCCACCTGCGGAGGATCTCCAGCTGGAGAGGACGGAGGCGAAATTGTGCAAAAGGCACCGCCTCTATTGCTGCCACCATGCGCCCCACCAGCATCATCAACACCCGTAGGGATGATTGTGGAGACAGGAGGACTGTTTGCACTCCTGATTGGATCGCCATCTGTTTGACTCGTGGCAGAGACACCAGGGCTGAAGCTGTGTTGAAGTCCATGCCCAAATATGTCAAAGACTGGGTCGGAACTAGCGTTGACTTCTGAATATTGAGGAGCCAACCGAACTGTTCCAGAGACCTCATGGTCACATCCAGGCTCTCTTGACAAAGGTGTTCTGATGGCGCCCTGACCAGTAGGTCGTCTAAATAGGGAATGACGGCATGTCCCTGCACGTGCAGGAGAGCCATCATGGAGGCCATCACTTTTGTGAACACCCGCGGTGCCGAGGCCAACCCGAACGGCAGCGCCACAAATTGGAAGTGTTCTTCCCCCACTGCGAATCTCAACCAGCGCTGATGAGCCGGTGCAATGGGCACGTGAAGGTAAGCGTCTCTGATATCTATGGACGCTAGGAAGTCCCCCTGTGACACAGCTGCGATCACGGAGCGCAGTGATTCCATACGGAACTTCCGAACCAACACGTGATGGTTGAACAACTTCAGGTCCAGCACCGGGCGGAAGGATCCGTCCTTCTTTGGGACGATAAAGAGGTTGGAGTAAAAACCCCTGAACCTCTCCCCGGACGGCACCGGTATCACCACTCCGTCCCTGCGGAGACCCTCCAACACCACGAAAAAAGCCTGAGCCTTTTCTGGTGATGGGGCCGACCGATGGAATCGGGATATCGGTTTTGATGTCAGCTCTATCCTGTAACCTCGCGAGACCACGTCTCGAACCCACTGATCTTGAACGTGAAGTAGCCATTTGTCCTGAAAGCGAGACAAGCGGCCCCCCACCTGTGGGGAGGTAGGAAGGGAGAGCGAGTTAGGGTCTCGTTGATAGAGGACACCAGATCCTCCACCCCGTCTGGTGCAGATACAGACACAGACCCGAAATTTGAACCCCCATCATCGTCCTCACCATCAGAGGAACGCTCCTCCTCAGAGAGAGCCTGGAGCTCGGGTGACTCTTCACGACGAGCCCGCTTAAGGGTTCTCACAGCAGAAGAGGGAGACACCCGGGGTAACTGGACAGAGTAGCTGGGCTATCCAGCCTCCTATTAAGTGCCTCCAGGATTGCGACATGGAGGACAGCTGGGACAACAGAGATTCATTGATCTTATTCTGCGTCTCCCATGGCCCTGAGATCACCTGAACCTCAGGGTATAGCACCGGAGCTGCTGACTCAGCAGTATCAGTCCGGGCCTCTGGGCGTCCGCAGTTATTGCAGGACCCCTCCACCAGTGTCCCATTGCATGTAGCACAGGTAATGGTGGTCTCTGCCGCCTTAGCAGCACGCTTCCTAACTGAGGACATCGCCACAGTAGGGGAAAATAAGCCAAATTGCAGACAAAAAAACGGGAATCCCGGTGGCTTACCGACCGCAGTAAAGCGGTAGGAGGAAGCGGTGTGTGTGTGTGACCTCCGCGACGGTTTCCGGTCTCCCCTTGGAGTGCAGGCGCACGCTGCATACAGATCCCAGCCGGGAAGTGAGGGTAAAGATGGCCGCCGACAGAGAAACTGTGGGCGGCGCCGAAAACACGCGGGAAACACACACACACGCCCAGCGATGACGTCACCGCACAGGCTGCTTCCCATCCTCCAAGCAGCCTCAGCATGAAGGTGCCGGAGCCCGCAGCGCGGGAAATAGTGTAAAATACTACACACAGACTGCACACAAACAACCATCCGCAGCCCACGGCCTCAGCCCCTGTGACACACAGGGCGGTCAGCCAGGGTGACCCCAGCACAGGGTACACCAGCAGATCTGCGGACCCGAGGGTAACGCGCGGTCTGAGTGTCAGGACACATAAAGTGACAGACACTACCCCCAGGCACACAGGAGACACAGAGTGCCTCAGTGCCGGTCCGGTCTGTAAGCACCATTTAGGGAGGCCTCGGACGGGGGTTCAGCACCAGTCCGGAGTGTAAGCACCATTTAGGGAGGCCTCGGACTGGGCTGGCTCCAGTCCGGTCTGTAAGCACCATTTAGGGAGGCCTCGGACGGAGAGGAGCTGTGCAAGGCTCCCATCTCCCACTCTCCAGAGCCCCCCAGAGAGGGATGGAAAGGAGCGCGACAGCGTACCGGGAGAACACAAAGTGTCCAGGCTCAAGGCCCTCCGGTACCTCCACCAGCGTGTTCCACAAGGGTGAGCGGGGAGGCTGTCGCAGGTCCCGACCGGAACCATTTTACCTTGTCTTCAGACGCCATCACGTAAGCTGTGAGAATGCAGTGAAGTGCAAGCAAAGCGTGATCCTCCGAGCACACTAAGTTTAAAACTGAGGATGTTCCCTGCGGTAGGGGTTTATAAGCGGAGGAGGCGGTGTCTACAAACTTGTAGTACCTAGTGTGACCTCCGGAGGGCAGTGCCCTAAACCCCATTGTCTGGGTCTCCCATTATGATGA